>CAUYQG010060765.1:0-30329 GCA_963574415.1 Tarsius wallacei | reverse complement strand
AGTATCAATAAAGAGTATCCAAGTCACATAGCATAATAAGTAGACTGGAGACCAGATTACATACTTGCTCTGTAACCTCAATATCAAGATGAATAATTTTATTATTATAATAGCAAGCAATGAGTCCTCAGCCTCTATTCTTAATCATATAGGTGACTGAAACCTTCCAAGCACACTGTTCAATGACCCGGATGTTCCTATGACAAAACTATCCTACAAAGAAAGTTAAAGATTTAGAGACCTATTTTGGCACTCAGTAATTATACAGGGGGTATTGACAAATGTCTATTTTCTTACAGAAAAAAAAGTCACCAACTCTAGAAATAAAACTCATTTCTCCATGTCTCACTCATAGATTTACCCTACATAATTCACATTGATGTGAAGACAATGAAGTGAGATACGTTCAAGAGAATCTTGAAAAACAAAAGGCATTCTACAAATACAAAGTGGTGTTGTCCATATTACAATGGTAGGACATTCAAGGGAGGGGAGGAGTTCATACTGGACTGTGCCATGAGACTGATGTTCATTCAGCAAAGCATCATCTTAATGAAAACCAAGGGCCACCAAGTTCCAACTCAACATCGGTTACACAAAGGTTGAGGCAACTCACTCAAATGCCATCAAAAACAAATTAAAAAATAAAATAAAATTGCAGAATTAAAAAAAAAAATTGGTCGACCACAAAGTAGATAATGGTCAGACTCTAGAATGTGAGACAATAAGCATGAGACAGACTAATGACTGCTAAAGCAGGGTCTTTAAGGATGATAGACATAGACGTGTGGCACAGGGATATGCTCCCCATTGCGAGGTGCTGTGATTAGAATGTAGCCTTTAAAGTTTATGTTTTGGGAACTTAATCCCCAATTCAACACTGTTGAGAGGTGGGACTTTTAAGAGGTGATTAGGCCATGAGGGTTCCATCCTCACGAATGAATTAATGCTGTTATCATAGAGTGGGCTCCTTGTAAAAGAGTTGACCCTCACTCAGCCCTTTCATTGCCCTTCCACTATGGGATGACACAGCACGCAGACTTTTGCCAGATGCTGGCACCTTGATATTAAACTTCCCAGCCTCCAGAATTGTAAGAAATAAACTTATTTTCTTTATAAATTACCCAGACTCTGATATTCTGCTCTATCAACATGAAAAAGGAGGAGCAAAGACAAAAGGAATCTCCATTCACTATAATGTAGCCTCAGAAATAAATAATATGCTTGAATAATAATTGTATTGCATTTCCTCAAAAAGTAAGGAGTGTTCTTAGCTTGAAGGTCCAAAGGAACCAGGAAGAGGTGAATGAAAGCCACACAAGCAAACGTTGAGAGGAAGCAGACCATTGCAAATTTGGAAACTCAAACACAGTTAACAGAGGTGAAATTTCAGAGCACTCTGTTGAAAAGACATGAGGGATCCCCGTCAGATTAAAATAATTTGCTACAGTTATGACCAATTAAGTGGTGCTGAAGAAAACAGATGACTTTTGAATTAGGCTCAATTTTTAAATCTGGTCCTGTAACCTCAAGTATTATGAACTTGATTAGTTATTTTATTTCTATATCTTTCACTTTCTTCACTAATAAAAAGGGATTAATAATGCTATACTACAAGAATTAAATGAGATAATGCATATAAAATGCCTAAAACAGAGAAACAGTTTTAAAAAAATTCTTTCTACTCAGAAGAATGGTTTCAAGGATACACAATCATGTGTTGCTTAATGACAGGAATACGTTCTGAGAAATGTATCATTAAGCAATTTCACCATTGGGAAAACATCATAGAGTGTACATACACAAACCTAATGGTATATATAGTTTACTACACACCTAGGTTATATGGCATAGCCTATTGTTCCTAGGCTACAAACCTGTAGTGTATTACTGTACTGAATACTGTAGGCAGTTACAACACAATGGTATTTGTGTATCTAAACAAATTTAAACACTGAATAAAAATATTCCATAAATGACATAATAATTATATACCTGTGTAGGTTACTTACCATGAATGGAGCCTAAAAGACTGGAAGCTGCCCTAGGTGAGTCAGTGATTCAGTGGTGAGTGAATGTCAAGGCCGAGGACTTGACCATAGACTACTTTAGACTTCATAAACACTGTACACATAAACTGCACTCACTTTATTTTTCTTCTTTAATAAGAAATTAACCTTAGCTTATAGTTACTTTTTTAACTCTTTGACTCTTGTACAATATTTAGTTTAAAATACAAACACATTTTACAGCTTCATAAAAATATTGTCTTTCTTTATATCCCTTTTCTGTAAGTTATTTTCTATTTTAAGCTTTCAAAAAAACTTTTTGTTAAAAACGAAGACACAAACACATATATCAGCTCAAGCCTATACAGGGTCACGATCACCAATGTCACTGTCTCCCACCTCCACAGCTTGTGCCATTGGAATAGCTTCAGAGGCAATAACATGCGTGGAAATGTCATCTCCTATGATAACAATGCTTTCTTCTAGATTTCTTCCTCAAACACCTGTCTGAGGCTGTTTTGCAGTTAACTTAGAAAAAAAAGGAGGTGGAAGGAGTACTATTTACTATAGTATAGTAAATACTAGGTGACAGGAATTGTTCAGCTTCATCACAATCTTATGGGACCACCTTGAGATATGTGGTTTGTCACTGACTGAAATGCATGACTGTATACTGAAACCAATTATCTATATTATTTCTAAAGCTGATTGTCCATTTTATTTCTGGTATGTCCTAAGTTTTAATGACATTGATGGTGAGAGGAGCAAAGTGTGCTTGAATTGGTTTCTGCAAAAGAATAAGTTTCTCTCTCTCTCTCTCTCTCTCTCTCTCTCTCTCTCTCTCTCTCTGTGTGTGTGTGTGTGTGTGTGTGTGTGTGTGTGTGTGTATGCACGTGCATGAGAAAGGGAAGGCTGGAGGGAGGGAGATGAAGAATTTTAAAAAGGAGGAGGAGAGGTAGAGAGGAGAAGAGAGAAGACTGAGGAAGCTAGAAGCTTAGTGGCATCAGAAAAGTGTCACTCTTTGTATGTCCATAAGTCTAGGGGTAATTTCTGAGTCTTCCATGGTAGAAGGCTCGATAGAGAAATGGGAAAAGGATATATGAATGATGACCAGACTATGTGCTGTGAGATTCACTTCATACATTTTTGCTTGATTCCCTCTTGTTGTTATACACTAAATCCTCTAGCTTCTATAAGAAAGTAAAGTCTTATAAAAAGCATTCAAAATGAATTTATTTGAGCTAGATACATGTCGATATCCTATGAGAAGAGAGGGGGGAAAAAAACAAGAGAAAAATCTCTAAGGTTTTCTTTACAGGGTTGCAAATCATTGAATTATGAGTTACACAGATATTTACAAGCTTGGCCTAGATAGACTACAGTAATCTATAAATGCTATTCAAGTGATTTATAACACAACTGCTCTAACACATTAACAATATCAGGAAATGTATTTAATTTATTATCGGGGATGCACATTTACATTATTCACAACAAGCCATTTATAGAGAAATGTATAGCCCTTAAACTAAAGTGAATGCATCTCTAGTGAGTTTTGAACAGTTATAACTGTCTAATAAATGCTCGTATCCTAACTTACTGTACAAGACTATGTAAATGTTTACCAGTTATCCTGTAAGCACTTTATTCTATGAATTAGTGACCAGTTTGGAACATGTGGCAGAATCTGTAGTCTAAGTTCTAAATGATAAAGAACCTAAATCAAAAAGAACTCACTTTCCTAGTTGAAATTTTGCAAGAGCATGAAAAAGAAAATCATCTTTTTTCCTCAATTCTATATTCTAGATTTGTCAGATGTAGCAGCATAATATATTTCAAGGTTCTGAGCATCTCTTAGCATACTGGCTACTTCTGGAAAATGTACCACCTGGCAGACTACTGTTTTATTGGTCTAATTTGCCCTCTATCGGCATCAGGACAAAAATAATGTTCTGGGATTTTGAGAGTCCCTTATTTTAAAAAAATGCATATGTACACAGCGTGGAAAGTAGGGTTAAGAGGAAAGAGAGAAAAAAGGAAAGAAAGGGGAAATGAGGAGACAGGAACAGGGATAAGACTGAGAGAGGGAATGGGAGAAATAGGAGACAGGACAAGGGAGCCCCAGCTGAATAAAAGGGGCTTTTTTGTGTCCTATCATTTATTTCTCTTGGGAATCCTTTGAGAAATATTTACTAACTAACCATATTATAGATAGGAAAAGTGAGGGCTATCTCTAGATATAGATAGTATAATTACCATTTTAATAGTTAATCTTTTATCAACAGTGTAGTTACAACTCAAAATGATTAATAACCACTAAACTTGTGTATCTTTTGCAGGACTTCCCTCAGGAAACTACAATACACAGTGAATTTCCTTTTACAAAGTTGGATGGCTGAGTTTTACAAAATGGAAATATAATATGTGCTTGACCTACAATACATTCCTTTTTTTAACATAATACATTCCATTGACTTCATGTCTTTTGCTCTTGGGGATGCCTCCATTTACTGTGACTATATGCTCTCTGTCTCTTGGCCATTGGTCAGGGCATTCCTTATCACTGTGTAAACACTTTAGTCAACTAGAAGCTCATTCTTCATAAAACTCCTGGTAACTTTGATTGTAGTGACATCTGCAAACAACACCTTCTTAAAAAAAAGCAGCTTCATTTCCTCTTTTACCCACTAGAACTTCTTAGATTAATAAATTACTTTAATAGCTAGCTTATGCAGGCAACGCCTTTAAATACAAAAAAGCTTGTTTCCAAGCGCTAAAGATCATGCTTTCTGACCTGATGAACAATGGAGAGTTTTATGGTTTAATACTGTTTTAAAGCCAGAGAATCATAACTCATAATTATACATGTATTTGGTAATACAGGTAGAATCCAACTATTCTAAATGCCATCACAATGAAGATTGTATCCAACAATCCATTTCCATGTTCTGTTTGATTGTCTATGGCAGTAGTAATTTTTTAAAAAATTACAACATGCTCTAGTATACTAATCCCCATTCTGACAAAATTTCAAAACCATGTACCAGATTACCTCATAGTCATGATTTTGGAGTCTGGGCTACCAGAAATGCTAGTTTCAAATTTTTTTTTTTTTTTTTGTGAAACATCACATAATATTTTCTTATTTATTTATGAAACTAATGAACATACGCTATTTTATCCTTATAGTCTATTACTCATATGGCAATATATATTCCTAGCATCCCTTACATTTATACATACTCATGTTGTTTCATTATCTCACTTTAAAAATAATTTGGAATATACAGTAACAAAGGAGAAAACACGCTGATCAATCCATTCTGTTAATGGACCTGGAACATAGCCATTTGTGCAAAGAAAAATTTTAAAAATCTCAGGACCTGTGAAACCTTTGATGCAAAAGGGAAGCTTAAGCCAGGAGGTTGAGTCATGCAACACCTTCTTGCAAATACAGAGCTGTTACTAATATTATGCATCAGTCAGATGCCCAAAAGAAAGCTAAAAGGCCTGAGGCATCTACAAAGAGCTGCCTTCAGAGGTCAATCATAAGTAAATTCTTGCTAGTCTCCCATAAGCAAGACATGCCAATTGTAACTTTAGGTGTACAATTTAAGTCTAGCTTCTAAAAATAAAGTCTGTTTGATTCCACACCGATAATGATTAGAAGCTTATCATTTCAGGTGCAGAGCAAAAAACTGACTTGTTCCTCCAACTACCCAGAGACTTCTGTATAACTGACTCTTTCTTAAGTCACTTTTTTTTGTCAGACACCTACCTTATCTTATGTAAAATGTAGATTTTCTAGGCACTAACTAAAGTCTTACAGGAAGGTAACGTTTCATCTTACTACTTACCTGCCTCTCTTTCTACATGCCTCACCGCACAGCTCTTTAAGGAAATGTATAAATATTAAGCCTCCTGAAAACCCCTCTGGAAAAACCACCTCAAATGTGCCTGAGTTTGTGTTTTCCCTGGGTGTGCCCTAAAGCCGGCTTAATAAACTTCAATGATTAAAACTTATGCTTCAGTCACTCATTTCGATTGTCATTGGTACTAACAATCTTGAATAAGAAAGAAGGAGAAGCAAAAGAAAGAAAAAGAGGAGGAGGAGGAGAGGGAAAGAAGAAATAAAAGAAAAATAAAGGAAACCATTCCTATTAGAAACTCACAGCACAACTCTCACATTAACTCAATTTGTGTGTGCTTTGATGAATCTGATTGAAGTAAATTCATTTTATCTCAATGGAAGATAAAATCAGATTGAGACATAGCTATAACTGTTTGATATTTGATCAGAGTATGTTTAGCCACAGTGATAAGATTTTGGTTTCAGAAGCTTTATCTGCTCTTTTGAACAATCAGAAGATGATGTTTGAATGCAGCAGCCAAATGAAGTACAATTAAAGGACTAACATTAATAGAAATGTACAGGAAGTGTGCAAAAACACTAACTCTACATAGTAGCAACATAAACATAAATCCTTAATCTGATATTCCCGTGCTATCTGCCTTCATTTAACTGAATCTCTGAAGTTAGTTAACAGCTACACTGTCTTCTACGTAAGGCACTCTCAGCTCTGTTCTGGAGGATGCTGTATCATCCAGCATGTGTTTATATTTTCCGCCTGTGTCTGGTGATTTTCTATGTGTTCTACATGATTGCAAGATACATGATTTTAACCACATATCTTTCTCAACCTCTTTGGCTTACAACAATTTCATTCTTTTCTGACCCTACAGTAAGACTTAAAGGCTGGAATATATTTGATTATAGGTTTTGTCGTTTTTGCTACTTGTGTAAATGATTTGTTTTATTCACAAGATCCTGAATTTTTTAAGGATTAGACTTATGTAATGTATACCGTCAAAATTACTAAGCAATGTATAAGGTCTCTAAAATATATTCAATACTTAATAATGTGAATTAAAGTATTAAATAGATATCTAATTATAATCTTTGCTGTAATAATTGAAATTGCTTTCAAGAGTTTTGTGTGATTAATCATTCATGATGGATATAAACATATATGTGTGCATATAAATGTATGTATTCAATGATACATATGGAATGCATGTATGTATCTGTTTTCAAAATAAAATTCCTCCCAAAGGACATTCAACAAAAAGAGAGGTATAAGTCTATAAAAGATAGTCTGTTTTTTTGTTTAAAAGTGAAAGTCGAGTATTTCTAAAACCAAGCCAAATTAGTAAATCTCTAAACTTTCTTGGACTGGAAAGTTATAAGCTAAATGGAAGTTGATTTGGAACTGTTCAAACAAGACAACTAAAGTTTTAGAAACCAGAAAGCACATTTATGTTTATCCCAATCCCACCCCTTTGAAAGTGTGTATCACTTAGTTGTTGAGACATACCTGCTTTAGGGCTGCCTACTCAGCCATGTGCTACAAATACACTAGAAAGCATGTCAAGATTTCTGAAACTCACCATAATATTTACTTAGATTACTGCCCATGAAAAGATATGGTACAGAAAGGAGAAAAGTTTGACAGACTGAAAAGCAAAAGGAACAGTTGTGGCATTTTTATATCTTCTTGTAATTAAACACTGTCACTTTGTATTAGAGAAAAATAAGAAATGCAGCAGCCAGGCTCGGTGGCTCAGCCTGTAATCCTGCGCCTTGGGAGACTGAGGTGAGTGGATTGCCTGAGCCCATGGGTTTGAGACCCGCCTGGGCAACTTGGCAAGACCTCATCTCTACAATAAATTTTTAAAAAGCCAGGCTCGGTGGCTCAGCCTGTAATCCCGCGCCTTTGGGAGGCTGAGGTGAATGGATTGCCTGAGCCCGCGTGTTTGAGACCCACCTGGGCAACTTGGAGAGACCTCATCTCTACAATAAATCAAAAAATTAGCCGGGCGTGGTAGCGCACACCTGTAGTTCCAGCTACTTGGAAGGCTGAGGCGGAAGGATCGCCGGAGCCCAGCAGGTCAAGGCTGCAGTGGCCGGGACAGGCCACTGCACTCCAGTCTGGGCAACAGAGTGAGACAAAAAAGAAATGCAGCAAAGATGAGAATTTGTATTTTTGAGGCCATAACATATATTAGAATGATAAAATATCATAAGGATTCCCTTAAGTTCATCTCATAAAGACTGGAAAAATTGTGTTTTTCAGAGAAAAACAGTTAGCACTAGTGAATTTAGCATAGTAGTGCCATGTAAGGTTAATATTTAAAAATTGAATATCTATCTGCACAGTGCCAATCAACAATGGGAAGGTGAAGATAGAAAAAAATTGCAGTAAAATTAAAACATAAAATTGTAGAAAAAATTTAGTATACGCAAGATTTCTATATTAAAAACAACAAAACATTGCTGAAAGAAATTAAGAAATACCTTAACAATGGAGAGATATACTATATTCATGAATTAGGAGACTAATCTTACAATATCAGTCCTCCACTCCAAACTGATCTATAAATTCCCTGCGATATCAATTAAAAACACAACAGGACTATTTTAAGAAATTGCCAATTCAATTACAAAATTTATATGAAAATGAAAAGATATAGAATAGCTACAACACCTTGAATAATTTTTTCTAGATAGAAGGTTTATATTACCACATTTGAGAGTTCCTTTACGTCTACAGTAATTAAGGCAGTGTGATCTTGGTGTGTGGACAGACAAGTAGATTAACAAAACAGAACAGGCAGCCTAGAAATAGACAAACATAACTATTCACTTGATGGTCTACAAAGGCAACAATGCAACATTTTAAAAAGTCTTTTTAACAAATTGTGCTAGAGAAATTGACTAGGTGTATGTGAGTGAGGACTACTAATCTTACAAGGGACACCCTTGGTGAACCATCCAGATTATTTTTACCAGCTTGGTACACCATTTTCTCTGCATCTGCATGATTTGCTGCTAATAACTTGTATTTAAGACTCTTAGATGATTGCCCTCAGATACTTATCTCACCTTTCTAAAACTGGAAGGAGAATCAAAAGTGCCTTGAAGAGTTAATCCCCAACCCCAAACAGACATCGTGTAGCTGGTGAATAACTAGTGGTAGGAGACACAAGCCTAGGTCCTTGGCCTCAAAAGGGGTAATCTCTGCAGTGTGATTATGTACCAGAGATTCTTGGAAGGTCAGTTTGAGTTTGGGACTCCAGTTGAACTAACACCCTTGTTTGGCTTCTTTCCCTAAGTTCTGCTTCCCCTCTACCTTACTGGTTTCTCCTAGGAACCCTTAACACTTCTGTAATAAATAATTTGCATTGTATTAGCTCAGGATACACCTTTGGAAGAATCAAACGTAGTATGTATTCCCAAACCATGCCATAAACACACAACTTATTTGAGATGGAATCTAAACGTGAACACTATAAAACTTGGGGAAGAAAATATAGAAGAATGCTATTATGGCTTTGGGTTAGAAAACAATTTCTTAGGATAAAATAGGTATTAACCATAAAAATAAACAATAAATTGGACATCAACGAAATGAAAATCCTCTAAGACCAAACAAAATGAGACACAGTAAAAAATAAAGTTTTAAAAAACTAGAAATTTGGGGAAACATTCACAATGCATATATCTCACAAAGAACTTACAGTTTGAATAAATAAAGAACTTTCTTACATCAGCAATAAAAATAAATCAACTCAATAAAAATAGGCAAATGACTTGGCAATCACTTTACAAATAAGATATCTAATGGCTCATAAGCTGATGAAAAGTTGCTCAACACTATTAGTTGTCAAGGAAATGCAAATTAAAATCACAATAAAAGATATTATTGCACTCTCAACAGGACAGTTAACATTTAACAATAAGAAAACTTGAAAACACAAAATGTTGTTGAAGCTGTATTTGAATTGAAACCCTCACACTGCTGAAAATAGTATAAAATGTTCTATAACTTGGAAAGCTGAACATTTCTAATAATAAATATATGCCTATCCCACGTCTTAACTATCCCACTCCTAAATATGTACTTTAGAGACAAAAGGGCACATGTTTACAAGATGCTTCTCACAGAATATTTGCCATACCTTTATTCTTGATAACTCTAAACTAGAAAAGACCCAAATGTGCATTAATAAGAGAGTACATAAATAAATGATGCTATATTCCTACAGCGAGATACTATTTAACAACAAAAAAGAACAAACTACTGACCTTCTCAACATTCATAAATCTCAATGATATGATGTTGAATAAAATAAAACAGACTCAAAAGAACTGTGTGATTCCATTTATATAAAGTTCAAGACATAATGTTGAGTTAATGAGATCATACACAAAAGGTACACAAGGTATTTTTTCCAATACATGAAGCTCAAGGAAGGCAAAACTCATCGACATAATTGAAGTGGCTAAAATAGGGTGGGGATTTTTTCAGTAGATCCTCAAAAGCAGAATCAGAGATCCTGTAGTATGCTGGAGTTGGCTTATATTTTTGTGTCTGGTGGTTATTTAGATCTAAAAAATTAAAATGCATCAACATGTACCCTTGCAATCTATGCATTTTAACATATAAAATTTATGCATCAGCAAAAACTTATTAAAAATTTCTTAGAATTGGGAAGGAATATGAACGTGTAAAACTCTAAACCACACTACCATGGGTAATAAAAAATGCAGCTTAGATAAAGATGCATCCAGTAACCACTGAAAATAAAAGGTGATTTAGGAATAATAGTTATGTAGTCTTAGAATACCCTAAAGCACTTGAAATTTTGTTATAGAAAACAGACATTCAAGGTATCATTCTAACTTGCTTGAAGTGGTTTTCCATATTTTAAATACAGCAATTAAAGAGTACCACATCCATAAAAGCAAAAATATTCTAATAGAAAAAGATGAGCATTTCCTATGTGAATATCTACAAAATAATTTATGATTACATATGATACAGAAGCTGACAAAATAATAATCTAGATCTATAAGTTCAAATTATGCTGACAAAAGATAGGATATTTGAGAGATAGAAGAAGCTAAATATTTTTTGATATGTAAGGTTCATAATTTAATGTTTTTTCATAAATTTGTATGCAGAGAAACATATCTATGATTTTTTAATAAAATGAAGATAATTAGGAATAATATTAAATTATTTAAGTATACAGACAAATACAAGGGATAGCCCATAGAGTCACTGAAAAGAGTAAAATCATCAAGGATTCTTTTTTTAAAGCGCAAGACACAACAGATGCCATTATGACATTTAAAATAGATTTTAAATACTCCTATGAAAATCAAAAACATTAATTAATACTTGTAATAGAAATCTTCTCTAAAAGAAAAAAAACATAGACACATAAACAAGGGATTAGTGAAGATATAAAAAAATCACAGTGTAAAAAAAAGAAAAAACAGCAGTAACTTTGTCAGACAAAACGGAGTACAAGGAAAAACAAATATCAAAGAACATTATAGAAGCAAACATCTGTGGACCTTATTGTGCTAAATAGCATGGTATGAAACTATAAGAATAAAACACTATTATAAAAGCCAGAAAAAAATGGACAAAAATGCAATTGTAAAATTGTTAACTCTAATAGTTTGCTGTCAGTCTATAAATTTTCAATTGATTAATGACAAGATGTAAAAATATTGAAAAATATAATAAAAGGAAGCATTTTTCAATATATATGTATATTCTAAGGAAGGCAATCACTAATTTTTTTCCAAAAAACTTCAATACATTTTTAAAAGCAAATAGAAATGAATAAGTTAAAGAGCTTAAATGATATAGAAAAACTTTAAAATTTAAAAACTTTGAAGTTTACTGAACTTTGAAAAATATTTAGGAAACGACATTTGTTTCTTGATGGGCTTTTTAGACAATAGTGAAAATGAGAATACTACAGGTAAAATTTAAGGTCAAGGTCAAACCCTTACCATGCTGGCTGCTATCATCATCCTGCCTAAATTCTATGAAAAGTAAGATGATATCCTTAAATGCTTTCATTTCTACAAAAGCTGTAAATATATTAAAAAGCATTTTATCCTAGTTGGAAAAATGTATACCTAACCCCCCCATATAGGTTGAATAAGTAAAATAACAAAAAATAATGAATTAGAAAATAAAAAGACTAGATTTGATCATCTAATAAAATTTTGAAAATAAAATCACTATAATAGGCCGGGTTCGGTGGCTCAGCCTGTAATCCCAGCACTCTGGGAGGCCGAGGTGAGTGGATTGCCTGAGCCCAAGGGTTCGAGACCAGCCATGGCAACTTGGTGGGACCTCCTCTCTACAATAAATCAAAAAAATTAGCCGGGCATGGTAGCACGCGCCTGTAGTTCCAGCTATTTGGAAGGCTGAGGCGGAAGGATCACAGGAACCCATCAGGTCGATGCTGGGGTGGCCACGAGTATGCCACTGCACTCCAGCTTGGACAACAGGGTGAGACTACAACTCAAAAAAAAAAAAAAAATCACGACAATAGATAAGTTGATGACAAATATAATGAAGAGAAATGAAGAGAAAAATAATAAATAAAGCAAAATAAAAGTAGACACAGAAAGACTACCCCACAGGAGATTTTTTAAATTTATCAGAAAAAAGAAAGTTTCCACAATAAGTTCAAGGGATCATAGAAAACTTGAATGACTAATCAGCCTGGGGGAAACTGAGGAAGTGACCAAAGGTCATCACAAAATTATTCTGTGTCTAGACAGTGACACAGATAAACTATTTTTTATCATCAAGCATCATATACTTTGTTAGCTCAGCAAACTATTTCAAAGCATAGGAAAAAAAGTAAAATGTATTTTAAAGCAATGAGATACTCTCATTCCAAATTTGTAATATTAACACATAAAAATGAAATCATAAATCAATCTCAATTACAGAAATATGATACAGAAACACTAAAATGTTTAATTATATAATAGAGATATTAAAATGTTTTTAAAAACCAATGCTACATTAAATATTAAATAAAACGTAATATTTTGAGGTAATCTGGGGTAGATAAATGTAAGAAATTTGGATTGCGTTGTTAACTTTTTAAACATTCATTTCAGTAATACTTGTACTCAGATGCTTACCAGACATTTAGTGATTGAATTGTTTTTCATGAAAAAGCAAAGATAGCTAATATAAAAAAAACTTGCAGAATGTAATAATTCATCCATTTACATGCACACACAAATACTCATTGTAATACATGCTAAGTATTCATTCAAAAAAGCCCCAAATTCATGCCTGATGAAAATCTCATATATTTGTAGAAATAAACAAGTTATTATCAGGGTTAGCTATACTAGCAGAGTCAGTCATGGTGCATGTCAAGCACAAATTCCCATTCTGGCTGGTGTTACCCTGCCCAAGGTTTTAGCTTGGAAAATGAGCATCATGCTGGATCCTCAAGTGAGAACGAGGCCTGAGTGTGCCCCATGTTGCTGTGTCTTGTATTAGATGCTTATGTTAAAGGGTTTTGCTGAGGGTTAACCATGGTAAGTAGCTCAGCTAGCAATTTAGCTCTTCCCAGGACTTGCATAAGATGACATCATGAGTTTTATTTTCGAGTAAAAGGAGCAGGCAAACTCATGGTTCAGATGTGCAAAATGAAGCATATGCACTGACAGCAAAAGAGAAATTTCAGGAGGGCTGTGAAAGAAAGAAATTACTCAAAAGTCAGTATTTCCACATCAATTTTGTATAAAAAAAATACAGGGGAAATCTTAAGTGGTCTTGGTTTTATTTGTGGTCTTGATGATAGTCTTTTGTTCTTTCGAGTCAAAGAAAAAATATCATAAATGATGTCATTCTAATAATAGTCATAATAATTGTGTAACACTTAGCCTTGTTGTGTATATTAGAAATATAACAAGGGCGTCCAATAACCATGAGTATATAATTGTCATGGTTGATTGTTAACTCTTCCCAACTAAATTATGTCTGATAAGAAAAGAATATATACATACTCACATGCAGACATCAGAAAAAAAGGTATATTCATTATTTGAGATGATACAGTTATACCCTTCAAAATACCAAGAAACCAGACCAATAGAGTAGAAATATAAAAAACAAAAACAAAGCCCAATACTACGCCTCCATTCCAGCAATACATTTTAAGTAGTGCCATTCAAAATAGTAATGCCTAAATACAAACTTAATGTAAATTACCTAAATGAAGAAGCTCACAAGATTTCAAAAAAATATATATGAGAGGGTTAAATTTTTAAAAGTAAAGTATACAAATTGTTAAGATTTTACAAAGCTGGAGGTTGGATACTAGGGTTTTATTTATATGATTCTGTGTAGTTTTCTGTATACTTAAAGTGGTTCAGGATTTAAATCAGAGAAAATGTATTAAATGAATAGAATGATGTAAAAATCCTTCCCAATCAAATATTGTTTCAATAACTATAGAACAAATATCCAAGTATTTTTTCTTTTAAGATTTGACTCAGGGTTTTAATGAAAAATAATAAGAAATGTAAAGAGCCAAAAAAGGAGAAAATGAAACAAAAATGACATAGATGTCTGCTCAAATACTGAAGACATATACTCAAGTTACATGAATTAAAACAGACAACATTAACTCCAGATATGCTAAGACGGAAGGATGAGAGAGAAACAGAGAGAGAAAGAAACATCCTGAACTAATCAAAATAATAATAAACTAAATAGAGTTTGGTTTATTTATTATAATTTAAATTAGAGATTACTTTAGGAACAAAGGTATATTTCAAAATTAGGAGCTCTTTAAAAGCCATAATATTTACAAGAGACAAGCTCTAAAATCATATTAGCAATACTAAAAAACATTTGATAAGATGTAGTAATAATTTCTAAACGTGTACCCAGATATAGATATATTGTATATATGCGTATATGTAAACAGAAATTCACAGGAAAATTTTAAATTTGATACACAATGAGTATTTGTTTAAAAAAAGCTCAAATCATATTCTGATAAAACCAGGAGAGATAAAAATGATTTTTATTTTATTTTTAGCATTATTTAGAAAGTTCTTCCTAATAAAATATGTATGTCTAGGAAACTTAGTTGACTAGAATCCTGAATCCCAAACAAGCAATGGATAGACTGCAACCTGATTTTGACTGTATATCCTCAAAAGATTAGGAATATGAGAATCAAGTAAATTTGAAAAAGGAAGTGAAAGTAGTGTTCAAAACTAGAGAACCAACTGAAAGTATATTTTGATGTAATTAACCCCTTTGTAACATCAGTGTTCTCCAGAGAAACAGAACCAATGGTGTGTGTTTCTGTGGGGGGGGGGGGGCGGGGGGTGCACATATACATATTAATTTATTTATTATAAGAAGTTGTCTTACATAATTATGTAGACTGACAAGTCCCAAGATCTGCAGTTGGCAAGTTAGAGATCCAAGAAAGTGAATGGTGTATTTCCAGTCCAAAGGCTTTTTGCCTTTATATCCAGGAAAAGGTCAATGTTTTAGTTTGAGAACAAAAGCAAGAAAAACTAATGTCCCAGTTCAAAGCAATCAGGCAGGAGGAGTTTCCTCTTACTCATAAGGTCAGCCTTTTAATTCTATTCAGGCCTTTAAATGATTGAATAGAGCCCACCCACATTAGGGAGGGTAGTCTGCTTTACTCAGTCTACTGATTCAAATGTTAATCTCATTCAGGAACACCCTCAAAGACATACTCAGAATAATTTTTGATCAAAAGTTTTAACACGCTGTAACCCAGTCAAGTTGACACATAAAATTAACCATCACACTTCTACATATATACCTTCTGTCTACTTGACAGAGTCAAATGTCTGCCCTTCTCAATTCCAGGTAAGAGTGGTGTTGTATTATTTGGAAAAGCTAAAACAGTATCTCTGTACTAGGCACAATTGAGTATGGTGCTACTATTTTGAAATTAAAGGGATTAAGTGAAAGACTTCTTGTATACTAAATATTGAGACCTATTATTTTTTCATATTTTGTCCCCAGAATATTCAGAATATTGTCAATCAGGATTACAAGATCCAGATAATATTTTCTGAAGACTATAATCATCTCAAGGTTTAGAATAATTTCAGTCATTACTTCTTCAAACATCTTTGTATATACTTTCTACTTTTCTTTGAGGGCTCCAATTACATATATGTTAAACCATTTGGTATTGTTCCACAAATCACTTAGACTTATTCACTGATTTTTCAGTCTTTTTGTCTTTCTGTCCTTTACTGCTATGTCTTCAAGTTCAATCATTTTTTTCTCCTGTGAGTCTAATATGCTACTGAGCCCATTAAGTAAATTTTTTTATTTCAGGCAATTTATTTTAGATCTCTAAAAATTATATATGGTGCTTTCTAACATCTTCTATTTTACTCATCATTATATTCATATTTTCTTTCACATTTTAGAGCATACTTAAAATACTTATTTATCTTAGAGACAGAGTTTCTTTCCCCCAGGCTGAAATGCAGTGGTAAGATCATGGTTCACTGTAGCCTCAAACTCCTGGGCTCAAAGTAATCCTCCTGCCTCAGCCTCCCAAGTAGCTGGGACTACAGAGGTGTACCATCACACCAGGCAAATTTTTCTATTTTTTGTAGAGACAGGGTCTTGCTTTCCTGCCCAGGCTAGTCTTGAACTGCTGGACTCAATAAATCCTCCCACCATGACCTCCAGAATGGCTGAGATTACGGGTATAAGTCACCATGGTCAGTCAAAATATTTGCGATGGCTGTTTTTAAATTTCTTGCCTTCAAATTCCTGGTTCTACTTTTTTTTGACTGATTTTCCTCTTGGTTATGGATCTTAATTTGTTGCCTTTTCATATTTATAGTAATGAGCTATAAGATACACAAAATTATATATATCATAGAGATGCAGCTCAATGACTTTTCACAATGTAAAAACACCTATATAACCAGAACAGAGCTCAAAAACCAAAATATTACATTGTAAAAAAGAAAGACATAAAATATTACTAAAACTACCCAGGTCCCTATGATATCCCCCTTCAAGTCACAAACCACTCTTAGACATTGTGAATGTTATATTCTAAAATGTTTGGGGATTTGTCTTCCTTTTAAGTGCGCTGAAGTTTGTTTTGGCAGGTAGTAAAGTTACCTGTGGATCAGCTTGATCCTGAGCTTTGTGTTTATTTTATTAGGGAAGTTCTAGAGTAGACTTTAGTCTAAGGCTAAATTAGCCCTCCTCTAAAGGTATAATGTTTGTTAGATCATTATCAAATGACTCAAGGGCTTGAAGAGGTATCTCTATTCACACTTAATAAATTAAAATGTCTCCTAGAGTTGTGCAATCTTTGGAATGTGTATACTGTGTACATCTTACAGCTCCCAAGAGTCATTCTTTGCCAAACTCGAAAAATTTTCTTCCATGCATTTGAAAATTAATATTTAGCTAAAAACTCAGGGAGACATCACATAGCTGTCTATCTTTTTTCCTATCTTCTTTCCCTTCAGTATTTTGCCCTTTAAATTTCAGCTTCCTCTGTCTCTCAGACTCTGATATTTGGATCCTTCACCATGGTCTTGTGGGATCTCATTCCTTTTACCATCATTCAGAAAGTGACACTAGCCAGAAAGCCATGGTGATTGTAAGGTTCACCTCATTTAGTTTTCTTCCCTCTGTGATCACAGTCTCATGCTACTTGTCTGATGTTTGAGAACTGTTGTTTTATTTATTTTGCCCTATTAAAAGTTGTTTACGACGAGACCATACATCTAATCTAATCCACATAAATCCAATAGTATTTCATCACTGTTAGAAGTGAAAATTCTATGCTGTCTCCAATTCCTTTTGAACCAGCCTTACAATCATTCTGGTTTAATTATTAATCAGTTGATTAACTTTTGATACTTCATATGAGAATGTCCTTAATTTTTTTAAAAATTCTACTTGTACAGGTATTAAAAAAGTATTGTGTTTATGTTTAGTTGGAATTAATTAACATCCCTTAGGAAGATATATAGAAGTATTTAGGGATGAAAAGATATAAAATGAAGCCGGGCTCGGTGGTTCAGCCTGTAATCCCGCGCCTTGGGAGGCTGAGGTGAGTGGATTGCCTGAGCCCGTGGGTTCGAGACCCGCCTGGGCAGGCGAAACCTCATCTCTACAATAAATCAAAAAAATTAGCCAGGCGTGGTAGCGTGCGCCTGTAATTCCGGCTACTCGGAAGGCTGAGGCGGAAGGACCGCCGGAGCCCAGCAGGTCGAGGCTGCGGTGGCCGGGAGCGGCCACTGCACTCCAGTCTGGGTGATCGAGTGGGACTCCAACTCAAAAAAAAAAGAATAATACCTGGCACAGAGTAAGTCTTAATAAATATTTACTGAATGATTAAATTGCCATATTATATTCAAACTCCTTAAATGATGCTTTGATTTCCAGTGCTTTTTTGAATTACTTTTACAAACACCCCAGTTGTCTAACTTGAATTTCTTTAGGTTAAATAAAAAAACTCTGCTCAAAGTGAAAAAAAAAGTTTTATCAAAATTGGAATTATTAGTCAATGAAAATTTATTCCAGAGGGAGTTACAGGCTTTGTGCAATAGTAACACATCCAGCATCTTAGAGTATATTCTTGTTGAATGAATGGATTCAAAGCCTGTTCAGTTTGTTATAGTGTTTGATCCTCACAACAACAAAGTAATAAAGGTTGGTCAGGAATTATTATTTTCCCCACTTGATAGATGAGAAAACTGAGACAAGTGATCCAAGTGGCCTAAGGCACCTCAATAAAGTTAGTGTGACGGAGGAGAGGCCTGAACACAGACATGACCAAGAATGAGGACTTTGGATAGAGACTGGATTATAGTCACTGGAAAGAAATGGGGTTTGAGGCAGAGAAGTCCAGGAGCTGTGTTCTCCACCACAGAGACAAGCAAGACCCAGTTACAGGAGCCAGACAAGAAAACAGGGATGGGTGCTCAGGCAAGGATTGGGAGGAACCGCAAAGCTAAGCTATTCTTCTAAGGACCTCTGTAGCTGTCTTGCAGAGGGGCAAGATTGAGCCCAAACCCACAAGGCCCCTCAATCTGTTGTGTTCTCTTCATCTTGATGCTCTTTTCTAGTCCTCATTATTTTTTCCCAGACAATTGCCTAGACAACTTTTTTTTTTGTTGTTGTTGTTGTTGTTGCCTAGATAATAACCTCCATACTGGTCTCACTCCTCTAGTCTTGCACTGGTAGTCCAAACTCCACAATGCAAACTGATTTTTCCCTGAGGAAATCCCTATCAAATTACTTTTCCGTTTTACTTCTTAATTATTTCTTTATTATCTGGAGTACAAAATAGAAACTTCTTAGTCTGTCATTCAAGGCCTTTATACTGACCTCTTCAGTTTAATCGCCTATCACTGTCACATTCCCAAAGATACTGCCCATTCTCCCCACATTCTAACCTTCACAAGTCTTTTGTTGCACTCTAAAAATGCTATGAACTTTTTTACCCCTATTATTTTGGCACATGCTGTTGGCCTTTTCTGTTCTGGTTTAGTCCTAGTTACCCTTTGAGGTCAGCTCAAATGCCATTGCCTTTGGTAAGTTTTTGGTCTTCTTGACTCCCCAGAGACAGTTAATCTCATGCTTATTTGTACTTCTGGAACATTCTCCACAGTTCTCTGGCATAGCAAAGTATTTCCCTATTTGTTTATCTCTCCTGTCTCCAGGTTATACTATCCTTGAGTGCAAGGACAGTCTTGGTCATTGTAATATCCCCAATATGTAGCATAAAGCATGGAACTTGATAGTGCATAATAGTACTAATAAAATGGTTTTACATGTTGTGCTCCCTGGGCCAGAAGCAGTACCACCTGGAAGCTTGCTAGAAATGTAAAGGCCACATCCCAGGTCTACTAAGTTGGAAACACCGGGAGTGGGGGGGTCCAGCCCTCCAGGTGATTCTGATGCATACTAAAGTTTGAGAACTGCTGTACTAAAGGATTAAAGGAATCAAAGAGGATTTCCACGTGAGAAAAATCAGTAAAGGTTTCCCAGGAAAAGAAGCATTTGGACTGGGCCTAATAGAAGTATAAGATTTAGATATTAAGAAATAAAAGGGAGAGGCCTTCCTAAGAAAGGAAAATATAAGAACAAAGAAAGGGAGAGCGAGAAGTATAGTGTGCACGACCAGGCAATCCTGTTGGGCCTAGTTGCTTGGAGTCTAGAAAAAGTGAAGGAAGTAAAGGGAGATCAGTTTGCTAATTCAGCAGCCTCTTTCCCTGGCCCATATAAGCTCCTTCACAGCAGGAACTGTGTTTGATTCAGCTAGGTGTCCTGATATCTGGCTCAGGGCTAGGACTTAGTGAATGTTTGATGAATGATTGATTGAGGGCAACTCAATTGAAGAAAAACGTCAGAGAAATAGACTTTCTGTGAGATCAGCCATATCATGCAAATGTTCTGAAAAGGCAAGTACAGAGAAAATGGTTCCACTGCAGTTAGAGCATTAACTTTCCCATCTGGCTCCATCTAGTGTCCTAATGGGCAGATTTCTGGTCTAGGACATCTCTAGCCACACGGGAAACATTCTCTATTCACTCTGATTGTTATGCAGCAGGCTTAGGAAGGAGAGGGAGGTGGGGAAGCTGTGGGACTCAGGCCCCATGCCTAGCCCTGACTACAGCTCCAAACTGAAAAGAACTTTAGGTCTGAGCTTTTTTGATATCTTTCATTTGGTTAGTCCATTTAAATTTCCTGTAGCTTCATTTTGTGTGTGTGTGTGTGTGTGTGTGTGTGTGTGAGTATGTGTGCGCGTGCACGCACGTGCACATACAAATGTGTGAACACCTCTCTTGTATTTGATGTTTTCTTGTCCAAAATCAACTGTGGAGTGATGAGAGACAAGCCTCACAGATGCCAAATTCCAAGGTTGTGCACTCAGAGTTTTGAATTCCCGTATCAGGGCATATGTGACAGGTTTTAGCCATGTTCTGTAACCTCCACCAGGGGGTATCCCAGACTCTAGCAAAGTAGCATAAAGACTAGGACTTAGGAAGGGGTCATTTTTCTTTAAAGGTGATCAATAAGTTATTGTCAATGTGTTTGATAAGGATTGAATAAATACTATTCTAAGGAAATAATCAGAGATGCAAGCATGTGCAAAAGGATTCCTTAAACTACAATAGTAAATAAAACTGAAAACTACCTAAATGTTGAATAAGAGGAAATGATTAAATAAATTATTCACTTGCATACTATGAAATAATATGCAATTCTTAAAAACATATTTTTGAAAAAATATTTAATAATATGGGGAAATGGTCACGATAAAAGAAATACACAGTATGGCACCTATTAAACTTATATAGAAATACAAAGAACAAAAGGTTGGTAATAAATACAGTGTTTAATACATTGACTTGTGAAATTAGTAGCAATTTAAATTTAAATTCTACTTTTATATATTTTCTATAATGAGTATATTTATATTTAAAATATGATATTAAATTAAGAATTTAACATAGCAGAAAAAGAAGGAAAATGTTAGAAGATAAAAAGAGGGATATTAGTCAGTTTGGGAGCATGCAATCAAATAGAAAGCATGTAGTTCTATTCATTTGGAAAAATGTGTTTTGCCAATATTCCCTAGTATAACCTAGGACCTGTTATTATTGCTGACCAAGAGGTCATGTGTTTGGTGTTTTAGTAAACTATTTTTTAGAGTTAATTTATTTAAAGCTATTATTTATAAAATTAATTAATTAATTTAAAAATATTCCAATGTTTTTTAAATAACTAAATAAAATTAATGTACTTTGTTAGGCAATTTGGTTTTCAAAACTAAAATGCCATCTATAAAACAATAGATATGTAGGCTGGTTAAAAAAGTTTAACCAGCTAAGTCCAGGGTAGAAAATCATACATTTTTTAGTAGTGTCCATCCTTAATTAGCCATCTATGAACATATCATTTACATAGTAGCTATACTATCCCGGATATTTTCTCATAAATCTCACAAAAATCCCATGAACAAATCCAGATAGATGTACTAATCCTTTTGCCTAAAAGAACACCGTGTCTCAGAAATGGTGGGTCAAGTAAGATTTTCTTATGCTTCTAAAGTGCCCAGCACTGAGCTAGACTTTGTGCCTGTCCTTTCACAGATTTATCTCAATAAATCTTAATACTGATTTTATAATATAGGTGCTGTCAACTTTGTTTTGCAAATAAGAAAATTGAGGCTCAGCAAAGGGAAATGACTTTCCCAAGGTCATACAGCTAGTACAAAAAACCTGCAAAATTTGGTTCAAACTAAGATTTGTCCACTTGCAAACCCAGGCACTTCCTATCACTTTTGTCATTTCCACACGGGTCACCTCCGGGGGACAATTAAAAGGATGGAGGTGGAGATGCAGTGACTGAAGTTCTTAGAAGGCACCACCGTGGCCCAGTTCCTGCTTTGTACACCAGTGACCTTGAGGTTGAAAGGGACAAAGGAGCAGACTCCCCTGACGCTCTGTGATGAGTCAAGGGTAAAGACAGCTCTTAGGGAAACAGCTGGCCTTTCTCCAGCAGCCGGGCCTGGGAGATAAACAGATCAATGCGGACACTCGCCTCCACCTAATGAGCTAATGGCGCAGCCGGGGCACTGCCTTATTGGATTGCTGGTCATGCTGACAGGGCCCAGAGTTAAGCAGGTCTACTGCAGGGGTGGGGCCCTCATTTCCCCCCACCTACTGATGAGGTCCAGCTCCTTTGTATGAAGCTAGAAATGGCTTACTCCTTTGTTTGTTCATTTGTGTATTTCTTTGTGTGTGTTTGTTTTTCCTCATTCTCCCATGACAACGTTGAAATTTGATAAAATGACGTCAGTGAACTTTCTACTCATGGACCAAGTGCCACAGATGAAGGAAATAACTGCCCTTCAGAGAGGCAGCCTGATGTGTTGCTGCGACGGACTGAATTTTTGTGTTCCCCCAAAATCCAGATGTTATGGCATCTTTACCTCTAATGTGATGGTATTAGGAAATGGGGCCTTTGGAAGGCAGTTAGGTCATGAGGGTAGAGCCCCCATAAATGTGATTAGTACCTTATAAAGGAACTCCAGAGAGCTAGTTTGCTCTATAAGGATACAACACGAAGACAGCAGTCTGCAACTTAGACAAGGGCCTTCACCAGAACTCAACCATGCTGGCACTCTGATCTTGGACCTTCAGTCTCCAGAACTGTGAGAGGTAAATTTCTGTTGTTTATAAGTCACCCAGTCTATGGTACTTTTATAGTAGCCCAAACTAAAACAGTTTCCAGGAGTCCTCACCTGGGCATCAACACAGCTATATTCTGATTTCATAGTGACTTGCTATGGACTTGAGGTATATCTCTGCCTCTCTCTGGATTTCAGTTTCCTTGTGAATCGTGAAAGCATGAAAGTGACTAAAATAAAAGGTATCTCTGTACCAAGCACCATGAGCAGAAGTAGCTCAGTGACACTGACAATTATATTGAACTACTGACTTGAACCTGTTCCTACCTCTGTAAATCTAGACAACTTGCTAGTAATGATAATAGTGACAATTCCACTAATAATAGGTATTTGCTTATTAAGCATCTGCTTATTAAGAGATAACCACTGGGCAAACAGTTTTGTAATAACACTGTTTTCAAAACATTGCAAGGAAACATTATCGACCTCATTTCACAGATGTAGAAACCGAGACTAAGAAAGGATAAGTGTTGTCCAAGGTCGCATAGCAAGACAGTAGCAGAGGCAAGATGAGAACCTGGACCTTTCCCTGTTGCTCTCCTGATTTAATTCACTTTCTTTTGGCAAAGGTTGTTTAAGTCCTGTCTCCATACCAGAGATCTACTATCACTCATCACTAACATCCAACTCTTGCTTTCTTGAGCGATCTCTCTCTTTCTGTGTCTCTTTCTTGGCACCTCTCAGTACCTTCAGCTATACTTCCTGTTCTCTGCTGTTAGCATGAAGCAGGCATCCCCCTCAGAAGGTGCTAGATGACCTCCCTGAGTCAGGTCTCAGGGAGTCCCTCCTTCTGCATTGGTTGATTCCCAGAATTTGCTGGTTTCTGGGTTTAAATACACGAAGGTCAGAGGCTACTTTCTGCTGGCACTTGACTTGGGCCTTCTTGAGTGGCCAGGAAAAGTTTCCTAGGGTTAGGAGCAGTAGCAGGTATCTCCCCCAGTCCCTATCTCTGAATAGTCAGGACACCACAGGACACCTCAAGACAGCCCCACTGCTTGCTACACAGGCACAAGAAGATCAAGGAGTGAGCAGTCCTCCATAACAGAAGGAAGCCAGATAGGCCACTGGACTCACCCCAAGACTGGAGAAAACTGTACTCACAGAAGCATTCTTTGAGCCTATTTTAAAATGGAAACTTTAAATATATGTCCTTTTCTGAGGAGTCTTCAGAACTAAAAGTGTCTTTAGGGATGAACCATCTCAGTAGTTTACAATTTTTTTAGACTGTGGAACCCTCTGTATAGAAAAAATTACATTCAAAACCCATGGTATAAAATAGACGCAGTTGGGTGGGATGTTGTTAAGGCTCTAAGGAACACCATTTGAAAATCATTAATCTAGTCAAGTTCTTACATTAACCCTGCTGATGGTGAAGCTTTGACCAAACTTGGTTTCCTGACTCATAGTCCAGTATTCTTTCCCCTGTACACATTGCCTGATTTATGCATTCCCTACCCAAGCAATATCCACTGAGATTTTAGTATGTTGAATCTACTAAGGGAATCACCAGCAAAACATTATTCAAGGCTACAGAGAGCTCATAGATCACTGATGCACAGGCCAAAGAAAGAAAGCCAGATACCTTCAATAGATTAGATATACCAGCAATATTGACAGTCTGGACTAGATAATTCTTCACTGTAGGAGGCTGCCTTGTGCATTGTTGGCTGTTTAGCAGTATGCATGGCCTCTATCCTTTAGATGCCAGTAATATCCTCTCTCAAGTGTTGACAATAAAAAATGACTCCAGACATTGCCAAATGTCCCCTGAGGGAGAGAGGGCAAAATTACCTCCAGTTGAGAACCACTGGGTTAGTTAACACAAGAAAGTAACATAAGAGATCTCACTGGGTTGTATATTAAAGGTCAGGTAAGCAGTAAAGACAAATGTTGCAAGAACCCTGAGAAGAAGGAACTCCCTTGTATCTATGTGCTGCTCAGTATATGTAATCTCTGCAGCTGGAGAAAGAGGATGGACTATGGGAGGAGCCAATGCCAGTGTGATGATATAAGCACAGTAGGGATGAGGAAGGGGCAGACTCTTGGCTGAAGATGAACTGGCCCTGATAAGTGAGTGCCATTGTCCTCCCACCCTATGCTGTCCTAAAGATTTCCTGGCCTGGCAGCTGCATGGAAGATTAGGAGACTAAGACACAAGGTCATCTGCCTCCTTTCCTCACTGTACTACTACTAATCTACAGTGTGACATTGGCCAAATCCCTCTCTCTGTTAGTCTTTAGTTTCCTCCTCTGTAACAAGGACAGAGTAGGAACTGTAGTTCATCAATGACCTATTACATTCCCTCCAAGTTCCTTAGATTCTATTTTCTAATTTTTGCCACAATCCTAGAAAGAGTTAAACCAAGTCAGGTCGATGTCTCCTTGATCTTAGGTCTTTTCTGCCGCATCTGAAAGTTCACGTCTCGGATAGATTCCAAAGGGAAATAGAAAAGGAGTTTATGCTCCTGTTTATACTTTAGAAAAACGATGATGATGATGATAGTGATTGATCTTCATATGTGACTTTACAGTTTATAAAGCACCTTTACATGTGATATTCACATACATGACCTTCAAAATAATCCTATGAGGTGGGAATAATTACTGCCACTTCACAGACAAGGAAATCAATGTTCAGAAAAGTTGAATGCCTTGCGTAAAATCACTCCCAGACCTGCCTGGCATCAAGTTCCTTGCTTTCTGAGGTGTACTCGGTTGCTTGTGCTTCACTAAATAAATAGGGAACTATCCCTCTAAGTCTTTTAGAGACAGGCCAAGTGACTGGGACACTCAAGCTGGATAGGGAGGGAAGAGACAGTTTGCTAAGGATACCATGCTGACTGTGGTAGTGGCAACAGAACTGGCTGAACAAGTGCCAAGCCATGTGCTTTGAAAAGGATTGAAAAAAGAAAAAAATAATCTTCCCACTGTCTGCCTGCCAAGGCCCTGTGCTGGGATACGGGTATGGAGCTCTGCTTAAGGCTTAATTCTATTGATTACACATTCCATTTTCCAAAGTGCCATTTGCCTGAAGGAGCAGGTGGTGTTTTCGGCATCCATTTAGCTGATGTATTAGCCATGTGGCTCAGTGCATCAGCAGGCCCGAGTCATCAATTTACGGTGAGATGACAGAGGGAATCACTCACTGCAGAATTGTAATAGGGAGAGGGGGAAGGGAAATGGAACGCAGAGAAAAGGACAAAAATATTGGAATAGTGATCATGACTGGGGTGTGGGGCAGCAGGGAGCTAGGTGGCCCAACACAGGACTTTTGGTTGAAAATAGCAAATATACTCAGGATGATTCTGTGGCAGGGTCTATGCTGGGCACTAGAAACAAAAAGGGGAATCATAACAATTCTTGCCTTGAGGTGCTCGGTTTAGTGGGGGAGACAAAGACATAAACAATTAATGACAATAACAGCAGACATATGCTACAATAGAGGGAAAGAATAGGCAACTCAAAGGTGTTTTAAAATTCCATAGCTCTGGTTCAAATCCCAACTTTGTTATTTACTAGCTATGCAGCTATAGGCTAAGTAAGACTAGAAGCTCTTGGGGAGCAAGTCCTATGTCTTGAACATTTTTGGATGCTCACTGCCCTAACCTAGAGCCTGGCATTGCCATCATAATCAACAAAGAATATTAACAGTGGAGTCATGATAGCAATAAAAATAGTAATACTAGCATAACATTTATTAAGTTCTTGCTACGTGCCAGGTACTGCCTAAATGATGTATGTCTTTTAATCCTCACCACAAGCCTATGAATTAGTTACTATTATTATCTCTATTTTATAGATGAGCAGATGAAGCCTCAAGGAGGTAAAATCACTTTCCCATAGTCACACAGTTTTTACATGGTGGTGGAGCCAAGATCCAAACTCAGATCTATCGGTCTCCACAGCCATTTAACACTACGAAATTCAGCTATCTCCACTGTACTCAATTGTTGTACCCCAGTTGTTCTTTAACCTTGCAGACACTCAATTTACTTATAAGTCAAGTAGATATGATATTCTTTTTCTTCCTCATAGGTTGTTGTACACATTAATTAAGATAATATACGTGAAGCATTTAGTTAGTACATTCCAAAAAGCTCACAAATGATACCTATTATTATGATTATTTTTAACATCATTATATTCAAGGAAGCTCTCTGGAGGGCAGAGCCCACCTAGTTTAAGGAAGTCTTTTCCACTGCCTGTGAAACTGCCTGTTCTTCTCAGATGAGAAGGAATCTGTTCTGGCCTCTATCCTCGCTGGTGCCCCAGTATCTTTCTTTCTAATTAGATCATTAATAATTTATTTATTAAGACATTTCTCATTTGACATGCACAGAGAGGTGGGTCACAGCAAAAGCAAAATGTGAGCTAATCCTATGGTGGTTTTGGTATTGCATTCCAATAAAAAGTCTGGTTGGGCCTTGGGTATCAGAGAAAAAAATTATCTGACAGAAGTATTTATAAATAATTTCAGATAGTGTGAGGAAATGCTCACAGTACAATGTTAAATGATATGAAATTGTGGATACAGTATGTTCTTAACTATACACACCCACACACACATATATACAAATACATTAATTGGGAAGAAAATATTCAAAGAATATTCAAAATATTCTTTGGGGATAGTGTTAAGGATAATATTTTTCTCTGATATAATACTTTTACAAAATTTTCTACAATGAACATATAGCAGAAATTAAACAAAACATTCTGTATAAGCCGGGCTCAGTGGCTCAGCCTGTAATCCCGCGCCTTTGGGAGGCTGAGGTGAGTCGATTGCTTGAGCCGGCGGGTTCGAGACCCGCCTGGGCAAGCAAGACCTCATCTCTACAATAAATCAAAAAATTAGACGGGCGTGGTAGTGCGCACCTGTAGTTCCAGCTACTTGGAAGGCTGAGGCGGAAGGATCGCCGGAGCCCAGCAGGTCGAGGCTGCGGTGGCCAGGAGCGGCCACTGCACTCCAGTGTGGGCGACAGAGTGAGACTCCAACTCAAAAAAAAAAAAAAAAAAAAATTCTGTATAAAACATATATCATGATAATTATTACATTAGAAGTAGGTATAGAATACTCCAGGGACAGAAAAAAGTGACTTTTCAACTTTTCCATTTTGCAGATGAATAAACTGAGGCTCTTAGAAATTAAGTAGCTATACTGAGACTTCCTAGCCCATAGATGGTTGAAGCATAATTCAAACCCATGATATCTGATACTACATCAAGAACTCTCTGCTGAGCCACAGGGATTTTCAAAGAGCTAGTAGAGTGGCTGCCTGAAATGTGGGGGTTGGCTTGCCTGGAAGATCTCAAAGAGTCTGGAAGAGTTACTGTTCTGATTGTTCTAGAAAAACCCAGAAGTCAAAAGGAAACCCTGGGAGTGATTCAGTGATGAATCTCTGGAACACAGGATGGCTGCGGATTTGGAGAAAGTACACAGCATTGTAAAAATCACCTTGACTGTTTGCATTTCAACTCCTCAAGATGTATGATAATCAAATTAGAAGAATATAATACTGGGCACTTATTTAATGTTTTTGTTTAGATTTAGAACATATAATCCCAGTGCTGAGCTGATTTTAATGCTTGACTATTTTAATATCACTGTATTGTGTGCTCAGCATCCATGATTAACTATACATCTTCAAGTCTAATTTACTTTTAATTTCATTGTAATATGGCATTTAATGAATTCTGCATTTGGCCACAGAGCCCATCACCAATGTTTTTGCAGTTGTTCATTTGTGTATATATATCCGCGGGCATGTACAACCCAGACCTCCTAGGAAAAGTCCTCTTTAAAAACACAAGCGTTTCCTGCCTTGTGCAGGACCTAGTCTTAGTTATTAGCTAACATTAGAGCATGAGAGTGCTAAGAAATCAATGAATCCAACCTGCCAATTTTACTCTTCGATCTGCCCCAAAGGGACCCTACCCTGGGCAACAGGTCTCACAGGTGAAACATTGCAAGCCTGTCTCTGCCAAGAGACTATTCAGATGTGTATGTTAAGACCTCTTTGTTATTTTGCCAATTTCTAGTCAGATAAAAACTGTAGCTTTATAGGGATCTTTCTATTTTGTCATTATGGAAGGTTTTTTTGTCAAAGCAGGAGGATTGGTATATATTTTAATAATTTGTTAGCTAGATCTATAACTTTTAAATCTTTAGATTTATGCTTTGTGGGCCTCCATTTGTTCTCTCACCCTGAGTTCTGCAAATGTTCAAGGTAGATCTGAAACTTCCCCTAGCTCCCAACACTGACAGGGTCTATGAGCAAAGGACTTACCAAGGAACCATATCTTGCTCATCTCTGTATTTCTTTCTTTTTAAATTTTTTTTATTTTAAAGATGTGGGGTACAATTCAGGATTAGGTATACAACTGGCTGTCATATAGATAATTTGGGCCTCCCTTTGGTTCCCACTTTGCCTGGTTTTAGATCTGGTATCCTTATGGATGTTATGTGCCCACCCCCTTCCTCCCGGGGCAGAGTCCCACTACTGCCAATCCCTTTCTTATTGTATTATGGTAAATGTTCAGGGTCTGCTTATGATTGAGAACATGTGGTACTAAGTTTTTTGTTTTGTGATAGATCACTGAATATGATAGACTCTAAATCTATCCTAGTTGGTGCAAAATCCATAATTTTGTTCTTCTTTATGGCTGCATAATATTCCATTGTGTGTATGTACCACATTTTTTTAATCCAGTCCAGTTTCAATAGGCAGCACAGCCAGTTTCATGTTTTTGCTACCGTGAATAGTGTTGCAATAGACGTGCATGTGCATACGTCTTTTTTATAGAGTGATTTAAGTTCCTCCGGGTAGGGGGGATTGCTGGGTCATATGGAAGGTCAATTTCTAGTTCTTTTAGGAATCGCCACACTGTTTTCCATAGAGGTTGGACTAGTTTGCACTCCTACCAACAGTGTAGAAGCATTCTCCTTTCCCCGCATCCTTGCCAGAATCTGTTTGTTGTTTTTTGTTTTATTAATGATGATCATTCTTACTGGAGTTAGATGGTATCTCAATGTGGTTTTGATTTGCATTTCTCTGATGATTAGTGAGGCTGAGCATTTTTTCATGTGTCTGTTGGCTGCTTGTATGTCTTCTTTTGAGAAATGTCTATTCTTGTCTTTGGTCCACTTTTTAATGGGGTTGTTTTTTTCCTTCCAGCACTT
>CAUYQG010060763.1:0-17291 GCA_963574415.1 Tarsius wallacei | reverse complement strand
AAAAAAAAAAAAAGAAAAAAAAGAAAGAAAGCACCATGACTATTCTTACAAGGGATGGGAGTTGGGGGTTGCTGGAAGTCCAGGAAGGAGGCAGAGGTGGGAAGGGTGAAAGGTGGGCAGGACAGAGAAGAGGCGAAGCTGGAAAGGAGGGAAGAATTGTGTGAAGGGCAGAATCCACACAGACCTGAGTTCAAACCCCACTTCTCCTCCCTAGTTATGTGGCCTTGGTCAAATACTTTTCCTCTCTTGGCCTCAGTTTCCTTTCTTTAGAACGTGGTGGGGGTGGGTGGGATTATTGTGAGGCATGATTGAGAGGGCCTACAGAGAGCATAGTGATTTCTAGTTGGCATGGCCCACACATTCCTTTTCTGCCACTCTGTGGGCTGCTGCTCTTTGATCTGTAGGGTACACCTTTCTTCCCCTGGGGCCCAGATGGGGTCATGCTCTTCTACTATGACCTGCTTCTCTTCCTTGACCTCTAGACCCCATCAGTTCTGGAGGCTCCTAAGCTCAGTCTGAGGGGACTGGGACTGGGATGTGCCCCTTGGTCTCTCCCTGCCATTTTTGAGACTCTGAGTGATCTAGGTCACGGCAGCAGTGAGACCCACCATCTCTGAGACTGGGGCCTGGCTTCCATGCATCCTTATCCCTCCAGCCCAGCTCACACTGAGGCTGAATTGATGGTCCCCATCACGCAGTGTCTTGCTGTCTCTGGGCAACTTGTCTCAATTTCCTTCAGAGCCTCCCTTGTAGGGTATTAGAGGTTCATGAGCAGTCTTTGAAGCTTGGGCCACCGGCCACCACTTTCTCTCCTGCTGGCCGTGAGTTCCAAGGTCAAGGACCTTCCTATTGGCCTCTGGCTTGAATGCCCAGACCTTCTACTCAGTGATGGTCTCGTGTGCTGACCGCATGGCTTACTGGAGACAACCAGACGGGTGTGGGCTCTAAACCTTGTTTCAACAAGTGGGCAATACACGTAGCAGGTGCTTTCAGGCATGTGCCATTTTGGTGGTTAAGAGGAGTTATATAAAGCATGGTGGTTTACAGCAGGCATGCCCAACATCCAATGGCCAACATCCAATGGCCACTCTGCCTGGGGCTTTCTGGGCTTCTGGGGCCTCTCTGCCTGCATGTGGGGTAGGCTGGAAGTGCCAAAGAATTGATGCCCCACAGGGAAAAGCCCTCAGCCAGTGACTGATAAGAGTTAGGGAATACATTCTCCAGCCTCCTCGTGCTTTGATTAAGATAGCTGTGAAGCCATTTTCTACTGCTTCTCTGCGGTCCCCAGCAGGATTAAGCTCAGTTGCCCATGGAGGCAACTCGCTCAATTACACACCCTTCATCAGCTTCCCTCCCTCCTCTGACTCACTGCCCGTTCCCATGCTGATGTATCCTGGGATTGCCTCCCAAATAAACAACTTGCCTGCAAATCCTTTCTCAGGCTTGGCTTCTGGGAGAGCCCAGAATAAGACATCTCTTGTTTGAACAATCTTACTTCCTGGGGAATTCACCCATCTTTCGTCTAACCAGCCGCATCTTCTCACAGAGCATGCTCTCTTGTTGCCTGTTAGTTGGCCCGGGGTGGGACTGGCCTCGAGTGGAGCTGATCAGTCACACTTATCTTTCCTAGTTGGGTTGGTCCAGTGTGACACCTTAACTCACGCTGACCTACTAAGGCTCCTTCCTTGGGACTTTTATTTGCTTGTTTGGCTTTTTGAGTTGAAATCTGACGCTGTTGCCCAGGCTGGAGTGCAGTGGCATGATCACAGGTCACTGCTGCCTCGACTTCCTGGGCTCAGGTGATCCTTCTGCCTAAGCTTACTTAGCTAAGGCTACATGATTGCACCACCATGCCTGGCTAATTTTTTAAAGTTTTTCATAGAGATGAGATCTTACTATGTTTCCTAGGCTAGTCTTGAACTCCTGGGCTCAGGCATTCCTCTTGCCTTGGCCTCCCAATGTGCTAGGGTTATAGGCGTGGGCCACCATGCCCAGCCTTCCTGGGACTTTTGAACATGGGACAGGAACAGTGTCCATTCGATGACAGACACAGTGAGAAGGGAGGCTCTGGACTTGCTGGTAGTTTGCTGCTTGGAAGTGCTGCTATGCTGGGTGAGACAATGAGTTTGATAAGAAAGGTAGGCAGAAATAAGAGATGAGCAATGAGTGTTCAGAAGACATTGGAGTCCCTGGTTTCACCTGTCTTTGGAGCCCCGTGACATTGTTTTTCTTCCTACATACACCAAACTTGCATCATAAACTTTGCCTCAGCCTGTTTAATTTAGGTATCTGTCATGTGCAACCAAAAATACGCTGTATAACCTCAGGTTTGCTATTTAACAGTGCCTGGTGCCTAGTAGGTGTTTAATAAGAATTTGTTGATCAACTTGCATCTTCTGGAGTCCACTTCCCTCATTTGTGTGTTGGAGTTGATAATAACTACCTTGTAAGTTTGCTGCATGGACAAAATGAAAACATGAAGGGGAAAGGGCTGTCTTTGTTTTGTGCTGCGACAGCAGAATACCACAGACTGGGTAATTTACAAACAACAGAAACTTATTTTCTCACAGTTCTAGAGGCTGGGAAGTCCAAGATCAAGGTGTCAGCATCTGGTGAGGGTTTGGTCTCTCTGTGTCCAAGATGGTGCCTTGAATGCTGTGTCCTCCAGAAAGGAGGAACACTATGTCCTCCCGTGGCAGAAAGCAGAAGGGCAAAAAGAGATGGACTCTGTCTAGTGAACCCTTTTATTAGGGGATTAAACCATTCATGAGGGAAGTGCCCATGTTACCTAAAGATTTCCCATTAGACCCCAGCTCCCAGCATTGTTGCATTGGGGATATTTTTTTTGTTTTGAGTTGTAGTCTCACTCTGTCACCACGCTGGAGGGCAGTGGCATGCTCCCGGACACTGCAGCCTCCACCTGCTGGGCTCAAGCGATCCTTTTGCCTCAACCTTCCAAGTAGCTGGAACTACAGGCACGTGCCACTATGCCCGGTTAATTTTTTAAAAAATTTTTTGTAGAGATGAGGTCTTGCCAAGTTGCCCAGACTGGTCTCGAATCTGTGGGTTTAGGCAATCCTCTCACCTCGGCTTCCCAAAGTGCTAGGATTATAGGCGTGAGCCACTGCGCCTGGCCTGAGGATACGTTTTTAACATACACATTTTGGGGGGCACATTCAGACCACAGCAAGGACTTTGTCAGCTGTGACGTGTCAGACCCTGAAGAGTTGGGAGGATGCCGGGGAGGGCAAGACAATCTTGGGGGAGGTGCTCAGAGTCCTGCCTGGCTCTGTGGATGGACAGGGCCAGGCAGCTGTTGGTCAATGAAGGCTGTTTGAAGATGGAGATGAAGGAAGTGGAATGGGAGGACTGGCTTGGGGAGAACTTTTTTTTTCTTTTGAGAGAATCAATAAGAAAGGCAGAGAAGGGAATTAATGTTTATTGACCCTCTGTTATGTAACATGCACTGGGCCCAACCCCTCACATACATCAGAGGGTACAAACTGGTGACCTGGAGGCAAATGTTTCATTTGGTCTTCACGGTGTTAAAGAAACATTTTAATTAATTGCCAAATACACAAATCTGGAGATTCAAAATAAAAACATGTTTTGGGGGATGTTCTTGAAAAATTGGAAGATCTGGCCACATGGGGCCTATATTCCCTCCTAGCATCAAGAGTCGGACCTGACAAGCAGTCACCCCTTTCCTTGGGTGTATTTTTTCTCCAGTTTCCCGCAGACCCCACCAGACCCTATTCGTCTGTGTCTTCTGTTTACCTGGCCCTGTAGTCATTTGTGATATTAATCCTGGACATTCTCAACTGATCTTCCTCACAGCCCTGCAAAGTGGGTACACTTGGTCCCATTTTATGGATGATAAGACTGAGAGTCAGAAGTAAAGTGATCTGTTCCAGGTCACGCAGTCAGGGAATGATGGAGCTGGATTATAGCTCGGTTCTTACTGATCCTAAGGTCTATTCTCCTGTCACAGTGTGGGAACTGTCTGGCTTTTTTATCTGTAGGGGGAGAGGGAGGAGGAAGAGAGGTTAGGTATCATTGATTAGGGAGGGTTGTGGGGGAGGGGAGGGTGCCACGGACAGAGGCAGGGAGAATTGGTTGTGGGGAGATGGTATTGTCAGATTGCGACATATTGCCAGTTTGAAAGGATCACAGGCAGTCCAGGTGAAGGAGTGCACTCCTGGGTCACTTGGAGGACCTGGAAGCCGGGTCTGGTGGTCCGAGGAATAGAGGGCTATAGCTGGAGGGATTTCGGGGGCTTGGTGGCTGATTCGCCAAGGGGAGTGAGGCCAAGGAGAGAGACAACAATGATGTTCAGGCATCTAGCTTGGGAATCTGGGTGGCTGGTGCTTCAGGAGGGCTGGGCTGAGGGGCAGGAAGGGGGAGGGGATGGTGGGGAAGAAGGTGTGGTCAGGGGAGATGGAGGTGCAGAGTTTGAGGGCCTGTGGGATATGCCCGGGAGCTGTCCGGGGAGAGGTGGCGGGACAAAGCTGGCGCACAGGAGGAAGATCCTGTGGGTGACAGTGATCCAGAGACTTCGCTGCGATGCCAGGACAGATCAAAGGGCTGGGCCTGGGGTGTCCAGGCCCACGCGTGGCCTCAGTTTTTGGCAGAGGTTGGAGGGATGCTCCACCCCGCCCCCCATGCAGTCTTTCTGACCTTCTACAAGGTAATGAGGATCCCGCCCTCCTCACCCAGCGGGCCCCTCAGTAATCGGCTTCCCTGGGGATGTTTGAGAGAAATGGAATAGTGAGGCAGGCAGGGAAGGAGGGAGGGAGAACTGGTTATCGCTTCCCCTCAGCTCCAAGTGGATAATTACACAGCTCTCTGAGCCCCAGGACTGGGCCAGGCGGCAATCCATACAGACAGCCTCTCAAAATTAATGGGACTCCAAGGGGTTTGGGTGGGGGGAGGACGGGCTGAGAGAGGCGGAGGAGAGATACACTAGACACGGGGAAGGGCTATGTCGGACAGAAAGAGCACAAGGTTCAGGGTCTGAAATAGAGATGGAGGGAAAGAGCAGGGAAATGTAAACCCAGAGAGGTTAAGTCACCTGTCCAGAGTCACACAGCTCCAAAGCTGAGGTTTGGCCTCGGTCTGAGGCCAGAGTGCATGTTCTTACCCCACTCCATGGGTCGGCCTTCCTCCTCAGTGTGAAGCTCCCTGGAGACAGGCCTGCAGGAAATACACCCTGGTTCTTCTGGTCTGAATGAAGGCAGGGACCCAGGGAATGGGAGTGACTTCTGTAGACTGTGAGGGAGGAAAAGAGAGCAAACGTGACATATCCTCCCAGATCAGCTCAGACTGGAACTCTCCATCCCCTGTTGGGCTTGATGGTGTGCACCTGTAGTCCCAGCTACTTGGGAGGATGAGGTGGAAGGATTGCTTGAGTCCAGAAGGTTGAGGCTGTGGTGAGCCATGATTGTACCACTACACTCCAGCCTGGGTGACAGAGTGAGACTCCGACTCAAAACAAACAAACAAACAAACAGTTCCCCAAACCAAAACCAGAACCAAAACAAAGCAAAACACAAAACAAACCCATGAAAAAACCCCTCCATGCAACAAACAACACTGGTTAGGGATAGGGAAGGAGGCTGGTAAGGGGGAGAGATCAGGGCCCCAGAAGGCGGCTAGGGTGCAGAGTACATACATATATTTTCAAATAAAGTTTATTAGAGAAAGGAGAGAGAAAAGACAGGGTGATGTGCCAGAAACTGCCTGGGGTGCAGAACATGATTGCAGGCGCCCCACAGTGGCATTCTCACCTGGCTTGGGCAGATGCGGGCTCCATGGCACCCGAGGTGCCCTGGTTAGGGCAGTGTCGTTCACTTAGAGCCCCATGGGCTGTGTCATCAGGGCCCCAGCCTGGGTCTACACACTGTGCTCACTTAAGAGTCTATTCATAGCCGGGCTCGGTGGCTCAGCCTGTAATCCCGCGCCTTGGGAGGCTAAGGTGAGTGGATTGCCTGAGCCCGCGGGTTTGAGACCCGTCTGGCCAACTTGGCGAAACCTCATCTCTACAATAAATCAAAAACTAGCCGGGCGTGGTAGTGCACGCCTGTACTTCCAGCTACTCGGAAGGCTGAGGCGGAAGGATCGCCGGAGCCCCAGCAGGGCGAGGCTGCGGTGGGAGCGGCCACTGCACTCCAGTCTGGGCGACAGAGTGAGACTCCGACTCAAAAAAAAAAAAGAGTCCATTCACCAGGAGGGTGGGAGTGGGAAGAGGAGCACCAGAGACATCTGTGACTTACTTCACATCTGTTACCTACTGATACGCTTCCCAAGCTGCTTCACATACAGCAGGGGTCCCCAACCCCTGTCCAGGGCCTGTTAGGAACCGGGGTGCACAGCAGGGGGTGAACAGTGGGCGAGCGGAGTTCTGCCTCCTGTTAGACCAGCAGTGGCATGAGATTTTCACAGGAGCACTAACCCTATTGTGAACTGCACATGTGAGGAATCTAGGTTGCACACTCCTTATGAGAATCGAGTGTCTGATGATCCTCCCCCTCCCTCACCCCCACTCCTGTCCATGGAAAATTGTCTTCCATGAAACCAGTTCCTGTTGCCAAAAAGGCTGGGGACCACTGACATACATCATCAATTTGAATTCCCACACAACTGCATTTCATGGTAGACTCTGGGACATGGAGAGGTTAAGTAACTTGCCTAAAGTCACACGACGTGTTCTGTCCAGAGCTCTTCTGATAGCCAGGTTGGGAGACCTTTTTAAGCTTGCCCCATCAAACGGACTTCCTGTAGATGCAGCAGGGCTTCCAGGCCCCTGGGGCAGGAGCTGCTGGACGACCAGGCCACTGTCAGGAGCTTGGTAGCCAGCAGGAACAAGATCGACTCCAGCCCCTCTCCTAGGAGCCTCTTGGTCATCCTGGCTTGGCTCTTCTCTGCATTGCTGCTCTGTCTGTGCTTATAACTGGCCCTGAAGGCTGTTCTGTCCCCTCTACTTCAAGGTGAAGCTCAGCTTCTCCTCCTGGCCCCTGTGCCCATGGCCCCGGTCTAGCTGAAGGGGTGACTGGTTGGCCCACCTCCTCCACCTGTGGGTTGGCCATCCTCGGGTCCAGGCAGCTGTGACCTGGCCGGGCCGGCCATGCAGGGGAGCTGGGACTCTCGGGTCTGAATCCCTCTGCCTCCCTGTGTGGCCCTGGGCAAGTGACTTCACTTTGCTGTGCTCTCAGCTCGTCAGAGGTGACAGTCGTACGCTCCTCATGTGAAGATCGAATCCACGTTGCTGTGTGAGTGAATATGTGTGTGATTCTGGCACAAGGGACGCAGCTACCCCTACTGCCTGCGGTTATGACATGTCTGCCATTAGGGATCAGGGTGTGTCTCCTTGGCAGGGGCAGGGACTGATGGATGTGTCGACCACGCCCAGCCAGCCCATGGGCTGTTGGGGCCAATACTCTCACTACTAACCCATTCCTACGTAGGTGAAGGACTCAGCCTAAGGAAAGGGAGAGCTCAGGCATCAGGCCTCAGGGTGCGGGAGTGCACGTGTGCACATGAGCACGCTGAGAAATAATTGGGACTGTCCTCGCACCGTGGCGAGCCCTGGGCTGTGGTCCTGCTTTGTCCCTTATGCCCTCACAGCGGTGGGGGAGGCTTCCCCGGACCTCAGCAGGGCGCAGGTGGACAGTGGGTGCAAATGGTAGGCTTTTACGGGGAAAGCAGGGGCTTTGTCTGATGACCAGGAATCTTCTTGGATTGCAGGAGACTCTGGCTGCATCTGGGCAAGTTAGCAATGGGTGGTGGGAAGGGACGGCAATGTCTTCAGGGGAGAGATGCAAAGTTGAACTCCTCCCATCCTGATCTGGAGGACACCTATTTGTCTCAGCTCAGAAGCATGCCTGGAAGCCTCTCTGGTGCTCTGCTTCTGGGGGCATTGGTGGAGATCACAGGCAGGAGAAGCCTGAGGGGGCTGGTGAGAAGATAGCTCAGGCCTTCAGTCATGGGACCCAGGTAAGACGTGAGATGGAGGAGAATGACCAGGAGGAGGCTGATCATGGCAGACATGATCATGGAGGCTGATCATGGCAGACATAGTGCCTACTTTGTACCAGATACTGTGCATACAAACCCATCAACAGCCCAATGAGAGGTATGATGATCACCTTTCCACTCTATAGGCGAGGAAATTAAGGCATAATGAGGTCAAATAACTTTTTCTGGTCATTTCAAATATGCCAAGATTACTCCTACCCCAGGCCCTTTGCACATGCTCTTCCCTGTCTACAGTGCTCTGCCTTCAAATCCTCATGAAGTCATCATATTAACTTCATAGAAAATCAGCCCAATGTTTAGTAGTTTACAATAATGAGCTTCTCTTGCTGGACAAAAAAAATCACCCCAACTTTAGTAACTTACAAAATAACAAGTATTTGTTATCTCAGAGTTTCTGTGGGTCAGGAATTCTGGAACAGCTTCAGGACCACATTATGACTTTCATGGGATGTAGACACTGTGGCCTTTGTTGACCCCTTTCCTTTTAAAATAATATTTTAAGCATTACATTTTATGATTGTGTTGACATGAAGATAGATATATCAATGTTATCTATTAAGTGCTTTCTTTATCCTAATTTTTTTATTTTTTATTTATTTTTAAATTTTAGAGTTAAAAGGTTCATATGAGGATTTGCTATGTAAGCAAATTGTGTGCAGGTAAGGTTTGGGCTTCTAGTGGGTCCTCTCTCCCCTGGTAGTGGACCTCCCCCCTGCCCTCCTTCAGCAGTGTTCAGTGTCTGTTGTTCTCACCTTTGTGCTTGTGTGCCCAGTGTTTAGGGCCACTTATGAATGAGAACATGCAGTGCTCAGTTTTCTGTTTCTGTGACAGTTCACTTTGAATGATGGTCTCTAGCTGCATCCATGCTGCTGCAAAGGACATGCTTTTGTTCTTTATGGCTGCATAGTACTCCATCGTGTATAGGTACCATGTTTTCTTTATCGAGTCCACTTTTGATAGGCATTCATATTCCACGTTTTTGCTAGTTTGAATAGTGCTGCCATGAACATACACATGCAGGTGTCTTTTTGGTAGAGCAATTTATGTTCCTCTGGGCATATTCCCAGCAGTGGGATTGCTGAGTCGTATGGTATTTCAGTTTTTAGTTTTTTGTCTTTCTCCTAAGTTGTAAAAGAAGTGAACACTTTTTCATAGGTCCTGAAAGTGCTGTGGGCCCTCGGTACTGTGCTTCCTGTGTCTAGTGATGACTTGACCCTGAGTGGCTCAGCCGTGTGGTTCTGGCTCAGGGTCGCTCCTGTTGGCTGCAGGCAGGATGTAGGCACAGGCTGGAGTCATCCGAAGGCTTGACTGTGGCCAGAGGATCCACTTCCAAGAAGGCACACTCATGGCTATCGGCAGGAGGCTTCAGTTCCCAGCTGTGTGGGCTTCTCCACAGGGCGACTTGAGTGTCCACGTGACATGGCAGCTGGCTCCCCTGGTGAAAGGGAGAGCAAGGGGGAATGCACGATGCCTTTCATGCCCTAACTCTCAAGTCAGACATGGTCAACCTTTGTTCCTTGGTTCACATTCGTCTTGTCAGAAGTGAGTCACTAAATATAGTCAGCACTTATGGGACTTAAAGGAAGGGAAATTAGGCTCCACTTTTTGAAGGCAGTGGACATATTTTAGAGCACTCACACCTGGCTTTAGAGAGGCCTTCTGTGGCCACCCAATTTGACCCCCTGCTGCCACCATCCCAGTCCCCTCTAACACATCGCTCAGTTTATTACTCTCTAAAATTACCTCGTCCATTTATTGCCTGTGTGCCCCAAGCTGGAAGGTAAGCTCCACGGGTGAGGACCTTGTCTATCTGTTTTCTGCTGTTGCCTGGAGTCTAGCATAAAGCCCAGTCCCCACAAGGCTCTCAGTATTTGGTGAATGAATGAATGAATATGGGGGTGGTGGGAGAACCAGCAGTCATTTCAGGGAAATGGTGGAAGGGCACTTGCAGAGAGGCTGAAGCTGTCTTGGGTCTGTTGTGCTGGGATGGTTCCCAAGGCCCTAGGGTTTGGAAAGAAAAGGTGGATTTGGAAAGGAGGGAGGTCCGGTGGGGAAGAGGAAGGACAGTGGTAAGGGAATGGGAGGCCTGGAGAGGCTGTGCTGCTCCATTCAGCCTCTGGGAGGCAGCAGAGGCCCAGGCTTAGCGGCAGCTCCCTGGATCCTGCAGCGCACGTCCTAGAGCTGGGGACTTGTTCCCTGCTGCCAGTGCCTGCTGGGGCAGAAGCTGCTGGGGGTGGTGGGTGGAGGCTAGAAGTTTGGGACCTTCTGGCCTGTGCTCCTGCTTCTGAAGTCTTCCTCCCATTCTCCCCCCAACCTTCTCCGCATGTCCTTTCCTCCTCTAGAAGAGCGGAGAAGTGGGTTGGGTGTTGGGGGGGCCCAGGACTTGTCTACTTCTGTGAAGTAGCTGGACTTTACCCTAAAGGCAATGGAAAGTTCACGGAAATGCTTGAAGCAGGAAAGTCATGTGATCAGATGTGTGTTTTCAGAGGCTACAGGAGGAAGGATGGCCGGAGCAGAAAGTCCAGCCGGGAAGCGGCTGTGATGGCCCAGATGGGGAAGGGCATCTGGGCAGATGGAGGACACCAGAGAGGTTCCCAGGGGGACATGGGGAAGGGCTGGGCCCAGCCGGGTGGGGGCAGTGCCCAACCCCCGAATGAACACTCCACTGCTGTGGTGGCAGAGGGCTCGGGACACACATCCCAGCCCAGACAGGCCTGGATTTGAGGCCAGGTTTCCCTCCGTGGGGGTGGCAGCAGCAGGAGCGGGTAGCACCCAGTCCTAGATGGACTGGCTTGCCAGGGAGGATGTCAGGGCTGTGAACGAGGACCAGGGACCAGCAACCCACAAGGTGAGCCCACAAGGCGAGGTGTTGGCCTTGGCACTGGTAGGGTCTCTGACCAGACCTGGACTCAGAAGGGCAGTTGGCTATATAATTCCTGAAGGCTGTTCCCTCTCATCCTTGTGTTCCAGAGGTGCTGTCACCATACATCAGGAATGATGTAGGGAAAGCCCTAGAAGACTGGTGTGGTCTTGGCCCGGATCTAGAGTTGACCACAGTCCTATGCTTTCCTGCATGGGGCTGAATCCCCCGGCCTCACCAAGCTTTGGGACTGCTGCCCGCCGGCCATCACCCCACCCAGCTCTGGGTCCCCAGGCTGATGTTGAGTTGGAAGCCGGCTGTGTGATCACAGGTGGCCTTGTGCCCAGAGACTGCAGTTGGGCTGGGTCTAGTGGAGGACCTGGCTGCCTCCCAGGGCTAGGGGAGGGGGGCTGTTCCTTCAAGCTCTCACTGCAGATGGTGAAGGATTCATCTCTGCGCCTCCAGGAAGACTTGGGCTTGGGCCCCTTTCCCCCTCCACGGGCCGTTCCTTGTGTCTGGAACAACGTCTCCCTGCTCGCTTATACGGGACCAACTCCTAGTTGTCTTTATGTCTCGGTTTAAATGTCACTTCCTTGGAAACAATTTTAGTACCCCCGTTATTCTTGCTCAGAGCGCCCTTTGCTTTTCCTGCAGTGCATTTATTACAACTTATTATTCTTTTATTGTGTGTGTGTTTTAACATGCGGACCCCCTGAGTAGACCAGACGCTCCCTGGAGGCAAGCGGCACACCTGTTTTACCCAGGTTTATTATAGTCCCAGGCTCTAGCCCCAGGCCTGGGATACCATAGGCACTCTGAAAATATTTGTTGAACGAGTGAAGGAAAGAAAGAAAGGAAGCAAGCAAGCATTATGGATGCCCCTGGGGACGCCCTATGTGTCGGGAATTCATAAAGCCACACAGGAAACCTGGCATCTCTCTGGATCATCAATTTTACTTGATGGTGAGGAATTGGAAGCTTTATATTTACTTATTAATTGAATATTTCACATTACAAAAGTAATACATGTTCCTTGTCAAAATTCAATCAATAGGCATTATTTTTACACTGAAACAAACCCTGACACATCATGGAGTAGAATGTAAAGTTCACCTGACTTTTAAGGAGAAAATAGGAGGCTTCAAAGACATTTTGAGCTTAAGAGGGGCCAGACGGGCCTGTGGCTCAGGCTCCTGCAGGGATGAGGTCACTCCCGTGGGTTAGGGCACCTCTGCAGAGCAGCTGAACACTGTGTCAGGCAATTGTACTGCTGTTGGTGTTGCGCCTGCACTTGGAGAGAAAGCAAATGCCGGCTTTATATAACAAAGAGTCTGCTGGCTGGGCTCCGGGACAGGGCCCCCAGGAGAAGAGCTTTACACAGAGGCATGGGGAGACAGTGAGGTGTTCTAGAGGGTGACAGGAAGGAAACCTCCCTGGCAAGGAAATTACAGAAATCCTTCAGGGAGTGGGAGAGAGCTCACTCCCTGGGAGGGGGTCCTGTAACAGGCCAACCACTTCAGAGGGGCAGAGTTGGAGGCCCAAGGCTGGGGACTTCAAGGATGCAGGGAACCAGGAGGAGTGGGGCAATCCACAGCCATTCGGGGAGACCAGAAGTGAGTGGGCCGTGGAGGAAGACAGTGTTATGTGCAGTGTCCAGTATGCGGTGGAATAAAGACTGTGGACCTGGGGCCTCACAAATCTGGGCTCAAATCTAGACTCTGCTGCCTTTAGTCATGTAACTTTGGTCAAGTCCTTTCCCTCTCTTGGTCTCTCTTTCTCCATCTGTAAAGAGGGGATCCTGATCACATCTTTAAGGGAGTTGTAGGGGTTACACTGGAATTTTTTCTCTGCATATTAAAGTTGTCTAGGTTATGTTTAAACGATACTGATGTCTGGGCTTCAGCTTAAACCCACTGAAGCAAACTCTTGGGATTGTGTCACCAGCATCTAGGGTGTTTAAAAGCACCCCCGACGGTTCCATCCATGTACAGCAGGAAGGGAGGATCCTGGGACAGGTGATCGGGACCGTAGCCTGGAGATTGTTCCCTGCAGAGGAAGCGGCTGTGTTTTCCGATTAATCTACAGCAAGCCTCCCCTTGTTGGGCTGCTCCCCTCTGCTGGGCTTGCTGGTTCTTTGTCTGGGTCCTAGCTGTAGAGGACAGGGTACAAAATAGGGATGCAGCTGCTTTCTGTTCAGTGGCCTCTGGTGTGACAGACAGACACAGACTTACAGGGAGAATGACACAGAGAGGCAAGCCAGGCCAACAGCAAGGGACACCTCCCTGCTGCCATGAAAGATCCAGAAAGAGAGATGCTTAACTTGACCTGCATCAGAAGCCCCTGATGGGTGAGGGTGGGGCTTGCTGAAATACAGATTGTCAGGCCCCTGACCCTAGAGCTTCTGATTCAGTAGGTCTGGGATGGGGCCAGGGATGTGCATTTCTAATAAATTTCCAGGTGATGCTTCTGGCCCCTGGGGCTACACTTTGAGAACCACTGATGAAGAGGCCCAGAGAGGAGTCAGGCAGACAGACAGACGGAATCTCAGACAGAGAAATCCGGATGCGCACCCCTTCATTCACACGTGATCAGAGTGAGAGTGAGAGCGAGAGCAAGAGAGAGAGAGAGAGAGAGAGAGAGAGAAAGAAAGAAAGAAACAGGCCCAGAGAAATGACAGTCTTGCAGTCCACGGACACACCTCGAGATAGCGGTACTGAGTAGACAAGAGACCGAACCTACCTAAGCAGAGCTGGGGAGAGACAGGGACCCCGATACAGATTCAGGGGTAGTGACACCTTCCTGGCTCCTCATCCTAGGTCAGAGAATGTCCAGACCCCTCAGGAAAGAGAGAGAGAGAGAGAGAGAGAGAGAGACTGATTCAAGGATATACTGGGTGGTAGACAAGAGGCAGGTGAGAGTTTAGCAGGTATGAGCACTGGGCAACTGGAAGCTCGAGGGGCTCCAGAGCAGGTTGGCACCAACTTGTACCACCTGATTTTCAGGACATTTGCCAGACAACTGTAAGACCTTGATGCTTTAAAGTTGACCCTGGCGAGAGTATTCATCCTGTGTCAGACCCTTGGGGAGCCCCATGTAGTGATGGCTTTATGAGCAATGGCTCTTCTTTTCTGGCCTAGATTTGGCCCTGATGGAACTTTGCTCTTCTATTCAAAGGTCAGGTCCTGTCACCTCCTCCAGAAAGCCTTTCTGACTGCTCCACCCATGGGACTTTTGTCTGCCAGGAGTTCTGTGACTTTAGCTTCTAGAGCCTTCTGGTTCCTTGATTCTGGAGCCTGATGTGGATTTTCCAGGGCTTTGGCTTGTTGCTTCTGATGTGACTTTGGATTAAGTGTGACTTTCTTTCTGTCCCTCAGTTTCACCATGTGTAAAATGTGGGTTGGGGGCCGGGCATGGTGACTCAAGCCTGTAATCCCAGCACTTTGGGAGGCCGAGGCAAGAGGATTGCCTGAGCCCAGGGATCCAAGACCAGCCTGGGCAACTTGGCAAGACCTCATCTCTGCAATAAGTTAAAAAAAAATTAGCTGAGTGTGGTGGTACAATGCCTGTAGTCTCAGCTACTTGGAAGGCTGAGGTGGAAGGATCACCTGAGTCCAGCAGGTCGAGGCTGTGGTGGCTGTGAGTGTGCCATTCATTGCATTCCAACCTGGGTGACAGAGTGAGACTCTAACTCAAAAAAAAAATGTGGGTGGAGGTGGACTGGGATGATCCCTAGGGCCTTTTCCATTAGAAATAATTTGTGACTCTGGCTACTAGGAAGGCTAAGGTGGAAAGGATCACCAGAGCCCAGCAGGTTGACACTGGGGTGACCATGAGTATGCCACTGCACTCCAGCCTGGGCAACAGAGTGAGACTCCAACTCAAAAAACAAAAACAAACAAACAAAAAAAGAAATAATTTGTGTTATTCACGTTTCTTACCTTTTTTCAGGTCATGTTTTCTTATCTTTGAAATTTTCTTGATTGAGGATTCTCGATATGTTTGTTTATTATTTATAAAATATACATATCATAAGACATACATAAAATATAAATTTAAAAGGATGAGATAAAAATACAAACAGAAGTTACTATATATATGTATCTATATGTATGTTTTTCTCTCCTCTGGGAGATCTCTGCTCTAGTTTGTAAGCTCCCTGAAGTTATCTCAGTCTTCTGCATCCCAAACAGGACTTGCTTGGTCCGGGGTAGCTGTTCTCTGATTATTTGATGATAACAGTACTTGAATATTTACTCAGCACTCTCATTATGATCTGTGCCCAGTGCTTTGCATGAATGAACTCTTTTAAGCCCCTTAGCAACCCTCTGAGGTGGGTGCCATTGTTATCACTACTTCCCAGGTGGGTAGAACAAGGCACAGAGATGAGGAATGACTTGCCCATGATCACACGGCCAGTAAAAGGCATGGCCGGGATTTGAACTCTGCTCTGGCTACCAAGCTCTAGCCACCTGTTAGAGGGCAATCAAGAGAGGTCCTGCCTCTGAGGCCTGGCCCCTGGACTTACAGGCTTCCAGAGGGTGACGGTCACACTGTCTGTTTTCAGTAGAAACCCTGTCAAATATTCTCTGAGAAATTCCTGCATCCTGTCCAGGAGTCATGCTCACATTATCTTGTTGATTCTTTCCCCAGATGCCGCCAGGGTACCACTACTATTCTTATAAAGCCCAAGCCTGAAAGGCAGTGCCCTCTCCTGGGTGCTGGCCGGGCTACTTTCCTGCCTCTGGGTCTGAGCAGGAGAGTGAGATTTCCCCATAAACACATTAGGAGATGCATCAAGTTGCCCTAGAAACTAGACTCTAGTTAAGTGCCTGAAAAGTAATTATAAACTCCAGAATATCTTTCAGCCGAGCAGGTGGCTGGAAAATTAGAAATCTATTTCCGAGACACCTTCTGCTTTCCAGAAAGGCTGAGGTTACGTTCAGGCAAGACGAGTACTGGTGGCCTCCGCGGAGTGTGTGTGGGTGTGTGTGTGTGTGGTGTGTACAGGTACAGTGCTGAAGGGCCAAGGGGAAAGGAGACGCCAGTCTGGGGGTGTAGCTGTCACACCAGCCCTTCCCTGATGCTTCGTGCCGTGCGGAGGCGGCAGACGCCTCCTCTCTGGTGTTACCCCTCGAGAGCTGGGTTGCTAGGACACCGGAGCTGAGGAGATGCCAGTTGATTTGCCAAACAATTTTTCTTCCAATTAGGAATAATTAGACAAAGGGAGACAGTGCACGCTTTGATGGTGGCAAAGACAGGCTTGGAGCTTGGGGACCCTGAGGAGTCGTTAGGGCTTTGTGGCTGAAGACAGCTGGGAGTGTTGGCCCCCGGGAAGGAGCCTCTCTCTGGACCTGCGACACCCAGCTGGGGGAGGGAGGAAGAGATCTCACATTTATTAAGTGTCTACCACATGTTGGGCATCTTGCCTACCGCCTTGCCTGCACAGCCCTCTTTCATGCTCACGACAAGCCGGGGAGAGGGACCAGGCTCTCATACTATGGACTCTTGATTTTACGTGGCCACACTGGGCTCTTTTTGGTCCCCAACCTTCTTAGGGTTCTTGCCCACACTCTTACCTCTACTCTGAATGCCTGCTCCTTCTCACCCTCCAGGCGACCACTCTTACTATCCAAAATAAGTCCTGGCCCCTGCTTCCCCACTCTGCCCCTTGCTACTTTTCCACACGGTGCTCATTACCGCTTGCAGTCATTTTATTTGTCTGGTCACTTGTTTTTTCATCTGTCTTCCTAGCTAGAATGTCAGATTTGTGAGGACAGGAGATAGTGTGTGTCTCACTCAGAACAAGACCTAACACATGAAAGGCTCTTAGTAAATATTTGTTGAATGAATGAACAGGAATCTCTTTTTTACCAAAAGGAAGTGGAGATCAGTGATTCTGAAGTTCTCCCCCACAGTCTGCAGCTGAGTGAGTGCAGAGCCAGGCCTCAGCTCCATTTTGATCTTACTCAAGCTAGTTCTCTTCCTGTGGCACCATGCTGCCTGTGGCCAGTGATGGCCTTGGCCCGTGCCCCTCTCTCCATAGAGGCCTGCATCCAAGGGAAGGCCACAGGGACTCCTGCCATCCTCACATATGGAGATTCTAAGTGATGGTGATGTGGCCGTGTAGGGTGATGGTCCCTGCCAGTCGACCTGCCTGGAGTCAAATTCCAGATCTACTAGTTGCTAACTTTGTGACCTTAGCTGGGCATCAGTATTTCTATCTATAATGTGGGATGACAACAAAACCTATTTCTTTCTTTTTTTTTTTTTTTTGAGTTGGAGTCTCACTCTGTCACCCAGACTGGAGTGCAGTGGCCGCTCCCGGCCACCGCAGCCTCAACCTGCTGGGCTCCGGCGATCCTTCCGCCTCAGCCTTCCAAGGAGCTGGAACTACAGG
>CAUYQG010060761.1:0-11017 GCA_963574415.1 Tarsius wallacei | reverse complement strand
TTTCTTATCCAGTCCACCATTCTGTGTCTTTTCAGTGATGCATTTAGTCCTTTCACATTCAGGCTAGTTATTTAAATGTGGGGGTTTATCCCTGCAATGAGGTTCTTATAGAGTTGTTGTTGTTCCTGTTTACTTGTTGTCTTTCCTTTGGTTTTTCAATTGATTCATGTGTGTTTTCCATGTTTTCCCTGTACTCTTTTGAAAAACATTGTCATTCTTTTCTCCTTTTCTTCTGTGTTTAATATTTTCTTAAGTGTTTCTTTTAGAGGTGGTCTGGAGGCAGCTAATTTCTTAGGGATTAGATGTCTGGATTTTAATTCTCCCTCACTGATGAAGCTTAGCTTTGCTGGGTAGGTTATTCTTGGTTGAAATTGTTTATCTTTAAGAACTTTGAAGATTGGACTACAATTTCTCCTAACCTGAAGGGTTTCTGTAGATAAATCTGCTGCTATTCTAACTGGTCTTCCCTGGTAGGTAGTCTGACATTTTTTTCTTGCTGCCTTTAGGATTTTTTCTTTTATACCTACTTTGTTTAGGCAAATTATTACATGTCTGGAAGTTGGTCTTCTCATTTGTTGTCTGCAGGGGTTCTCTGAATCTCTTGTGCTTAAATTTTTGCATCACTGATGAGTAAGGGAAGTTTTCTTGAATAATTTCATGGAATGTTTGTTCCAGGGTGGTTGCTGTCTCTCTTCCTGCCTCAGGAAGTCCAATTACTCTTAGGTTCAGTCTCTTGAAGTAATCATCCATCTCCTGAAGGTTTTGTTCTGTCTTTTTAAGGTTCTTTTCTATGTTTTTGACAGTTTGGGTTAGTTCTGTATTTTTGTCTTCAAGATCTAAAATTTTTTCTTCAGCTTGGCTAATTCAGCTTTCCATGCTTATTAGTTTGTTATTTATTTCCATCACAATATTCTTTACTGCTGTTATTTCAGTTATCAGTTCCTTCCTATTTTCCTCTTGTCTCTCCTCAATTCTTTTTATTGTCTCTATTAATGTCTTGATGTCTGGGTTTGTCATATGTGACCAGTCATTCTGGGGCTCTTCATTATTTTCATTCCGAAGTCTGTTTTCTCAGTGTCTGACCTCCCATGGGTCTGTGTGAAACCTATGTTCTTCTTTTGGTTTTTCTTCATTTGTGTAGATTTCCCTTCCCACTTTTTCCTTTTTCCTCCACCCCCCCATCTTCTTTAATTCTGTTGATCAGAGGTAAAGGGGTTGCTTTTACTTCTGTTTGTTCAATCTCCTATTCCTCCTTATGTGTATCCTCTGGCTTTGTTCAATTCTGGAGCTGGAGTATAGGTTGGGGGTGATCCTTTTTGCAGTTTTGGGATTTAATTGAGGTGGGAGCTGTGATTCAAAAATCTATCCGCAAATCCCAGTATCCACTGACAGGTGTATGGATAATCTGGAACCCACTTCCCACTACCTTGCAATCTGTCCATGCAGTGGGGTTGTGGATTTACTCCCTGAATGCAAAATAAGATAAGAAAAGGGAAAAGAATGGAACAGGGAGTGGGGGGAAGAGGGAGGTGGAGAGAGAGAAGAGTAAGAGGAAAAACAGAAAAATGTACCCACTAACAAATGAAAAGAGACACAAAGACAGATATGAGTTAAAAAAAAAATCATCAACAACAACAAACAAACCAACAAACATGAAAAAACTAAAACATACAATCGTACAGACATACAAGCTAACCAACCTCCTTATTGGTGTACTATTCACCTGTACAAACTTGAGGTCTAAAGGGAATAAAAATAAAATAGAATAGAATAAAGTCAATAAACTAACAGAACCAAAGCAAGTATGAAAACGTTATTGATAACAGTAAGAAGAGAGAGACAAGGGAAAAAAAGACAGGCAAGACAGACAAAGAATACAAAAAAATTAAAACAGGGGAACCAAGCACACTCTGAGACTTTTTCTTTATGTCCAATATCCTTTCAGCTCTGATTTCTAGCTGTCATTTTAGGCTGGTAGAATTGTTCAGTTAGCATCAGTTGGCCCTGGCCTGCTGTGGAGGGTGGTTCAGATCTGGGCTGCCTGCCAAATCTGCCACTCAGATCTGGCCTGTGTCTATCTAGTATGGGGGAGAAGCTTCTGTCCCTCCCATTTTGATGTTATTACCTTCATCCCAAGCTGGGAGATGGGCCGAGTGGGTGGAGCTGGTCTCAGGGCTCCAGCTGATCTCTTTTTCCACTGCAGCCCAAGACTGCTGGGCAATGCAGGCCAGTGTAGCACTGGGCTACTCGGACCAGGCTGGGTAGAAGTTGGAGGTCACCCAGGGTGGAAAGGAACAGGCAATGGTAGCAGCAGTGGCAGCCGTTGCTTCAGCGGTATGTGTGGGGAGCTCCACAAGCCTGGTTCTGGGTGAGGGGTAGGGTATGGCAGTGGCAGCGACAGTGGCAGTTTCAGTAGTGCAGTGCTTCTGTGGGGGCGCTTCACGGTCCAGGAGCCAGGGGTCACTCAGGCAGGGGTGGGATGATGGCAGCGGTGGCAGTGGCAGCAGCAGCAGCATTTGAAGCAGCGACCGAGCAGCGTGTGAAGAGGAGGCTGGCAACAATGAGAGCCACAGTCTCCAGGGGAGAGTGAGGGTCTTTATGGGTGTTCTCTTTTGTGGAAGGTCTCACGGACCAAACTGCCTCATCACCATCTTGCTGGAAGTCCTGGTTGTACTTTTGAAAGACTTTATCCAATCATGAATCAAAAGTCAGCCATTACCCAGTGTGATACCCTATTGGATAAGTTAAAATCCTTTCCTCAATGAAGTGAAATCTGAAAAAGTATAAATTGTGATAGTTTTTAGTTATAATGTTGAAAATGTATTGACTAAATCATAATTATATTAAATGTATGCTATTTTTGGCAGTGAGAAAATTTGTTATTCAAATTGCAATACTCATAACCCATGTAACTGTTAAAAAACAAGCTTTGAAAGCTTGTAATCATGATGTATTCTTTTGTAGGTGGCACATACATGTAAAATCATACTTTGAAATTTTAAAACTACTCCAGAAAACTTTTTTCAGTTTGAGTTTTGTAACATTTTCTTAAGATTGATCATAAATGTTTTGTCTTCTTTTCAATTACTGTCAAAAATGATGGATAATATATCATTTGTCAGCAAATGTTTGATTGACCTATAGGCTTGACAAACAATAGGACAAATTCTTTTGTGTCTTGAGAAATGTTTCTACACTTGAGAACAGCAAAGTGCAATCAAGATACAACTAATCTTAGACCAGAAAGAAATTGGATGAACCTTCATCCATATGTAAACTGAAAACTCACTCTGACATTTTTTGAAGATCGAGAAACTTTTTTGAATATTGCCACATGCTAAAATCTTACAATTGCTTTATAAAGTAATTATTTATATTGCTATTTTACAGCTAAAATAACTATGTCTCAGAGAAGTTGAGTATTTCTCCTTGGTGTAATAAGTTAGATTTGGGAACCAGGTCTGCGCATAGGTCTTTTCTATCTTCACTCAGTTCTATAATACAACCATTTAATGAATTAGTGTCATAATCTCCATCATTCCTGAAACATTTGACTTTATTTATATATAGAAAATATTTTGAACACACAAACCTCTTGCAAAGTCCATCATCTTTCAGAAATTGCAGGAAAAAATGTCATTTGGAAGACAGTGAAATAATGTTCAATGTTGATTAAATAAAAACAAAATGTTGCCTCCTGGGCTTTGCAATGTGGTGTAATTATTTTTTTATAAGAAAAAAATCGCTGTAACATGAGGTGCCCCTGGCTCTCATACTTTTAGGGTTATTAAATTAAGTTCCTTTGGTCTTTATCCCGAAAATTCCATTCCAAACCATACTAACAAACTATTTGGTACCTTTTGATTATTTCAGTTGTTAACTGAAATGTGAGCAAAGTTAAAATTTGTCTTGGGAAAGCCAGGCTCAGTGGCTCAGCCTGTAATCCCGCGCCTTTGGGAGGCTGAGGTGAGTGGATTGCCTGAGCCCGCGGGTTCGATACCCACCTAGGCAACTTGGCGAGACCTCATCTCTACAATAAAAAAAAATCACCCGGGTGTGATAGCATGCGCCTGTAGTTCACCTACTTGGAAGGCTAAGGCGGAAAGATCGCCGGAGTCCAGCAGGTCGAGGCTGCGGTGGCTGGGAGCGGCCACTGCACTCCAGTCTGGGCGACAGAGTAAGACTTCAACTCAAAAAAAAAAAATTTGTCTTGGGAAAGTCATAAGACTGAAGTCTCATTAAAGAACTGCAATATTTGTCCCTTCATGCTTCTAACCAACACTCTCCCTTCATTACTTTAGAACTTCTTGCTGGAAGAGGCCTATACTTATAAAATGAGTTCAGTGACAGAGGCAATGATAAAGATTATGGTGGAGATGATGACAAATCTGACATTAAAGAAAGTACAACTGTGGAGAATTCTATTCCCTGTCATCTCTAGGTCAAAGTCAGATTTTTTTTTTTAATGTATGAATTCTTTTGATTCTTAAGCCAGCATACGTCAGTTAACTCATCATCTTTAGATCAAGTTCAATGAAAGAGTAAAGGGATACAATACTCTGACTGCTCATTATGTTCCAGTTACTGGACTAGACCTTGGCCTACCTGATGTCATATGGCCATCGTTGTCTTTAGTATTACTAGTAGTGGTTTTCTGTCCTTGCTGTATGTCAGGATTATCTAAGGACCCTGAAAATTATTGATGCTGTCTAGTTCCCATCATAGAAAAATCACATCAGAATCTTCAAGAAGTCTGGGACAGCCATTTGTATTTTTTTATTAAATGAAAATATGAAGCCAGAGAAGGGAAGCAACATAAAATTCAAGGAAACATATTATTCCATCTTATCTCTAGTTGGTCAATCTGTAATATTCAGAAGAACTTTCTTTATGAAATAACCTTTCTGAGAAAAAATACCATTATGAAGTATAAGATATTGAAATATCAATTTACTTTGCATCCCCCATTCTTTGTCATAATCAAAATAAATCAATAATCATAAAATCATTCACCCAAAGTTCTCTAACCTCTGACTTGATATGCTTTAGTTTGTCTTTTGCATATTCAATTTACTGTTTCCGTCTATAAGTCAAAAGTGTGTGTCTGGTTTGAGGAATTCAAGTGAAGAGAATTCAAAATTAGAATAGGGAGCATAAAATACAGCACCTGGATGTGCCTGGTTGCTTCAATCAAGCAAGCTAATTACTCAGGCAGGACAAATAGAAATTAGTTGTCTTAAAATGATACTGTGTCAGGTGCAGCTTTTTCTATCTTTTCAAAAACAAAAATTCAAAAAGAAAACACAACAGTTAGCCAAGACTTAAAACAAGTTTTTTTTTAAAAAATCTACTTTCAATCATAAGCACCTATAGCCCAATAATTTAGTTTTTTAAAATTTCCATTTTGCTTGTAAATAAAAAGATACCTTTTCAAATACCATTTCAAAAAGTTTGCAAAAGAAAATAATATTGGTAATTATTATCATTATTTAAAACTAAGCTTTTCAATAGACGATGATGCTTGACTATGCTAATTACCAACATGCTGATACTAATACTTTGGGAAGCAACATTTATTTTTTAATAAAAACATTGCCACCACTTATGTAACTTCTACTGCCCAAGACACTTTGCATATATTATCTGACTTAGTCATCATAAAATATTCTTGTTATTTCCCATTTCATATGGATGACAACTGAAATCCAGAGATGTTAAGGGATGTCTGTCATTCGTTCAAGATCATTGGTATAGAGCCCTTTGGTGTGTGGTTGAATCAACTATGTGTTATTTGGTTTAGGAATCATGAAAGCCTCTTTGTTTTTCTGTTACATTAGAACTATGTAAAAGATAAATGTGAGCCCTTCCTGCACTTTTAATGGAAATAAACATATTTTATAGAGACTCCATGCAAGTTGTTATGATAGCTCTAGCATGGTGGTTTACTTACCATATTTGGCAGTTTATTTTTAACATGTTCCTCTATATTACAAAATTATTTTCAGTAATAGTCATAAAATTTTTTAAATGACCAGAAAAGTAAACAGTTAAAGTTTTTATTAAACTTTTATATATAACCTGTCAGAAAAAACTAAAATAAATAATATAGTACAAAATATATTAAAACTTTTAAGTTATATTAATGTATTTTTTAAAAACAAAAAAACTCTAAATATTGGTTTATCATAGCAATGATGACAGCATTGCAGGTTTTGTTCCTAGTCTTAACTTGTGCAAATTTCTAAATTTTTTAATACATAAAGAATCTAGAAGGAGGAAAAGATGGCTGACATGAGGCAGCTAGAGTGAGTTTCTCCTACAGAGTAAACCAAGATAGAGTTTTTTCAGCACTCAAAGAGGAACAGTTCCAGCAGCCCATCCAACAAGTCTCTAGAGGAGTGATAATAACCACTTAGAACAAAGAAGAAAAAATAATCCACTGACCTTGGCTGGAAGTGGTCAGACTCTTGCCTGTAACACCACAGTCTACCATAGCCTTCAGGCACAGTGGGGAAGGTGAGTGAGGAGAATTCAGAAGTGATGTGCTCCTGCTGTGAACTGCAGGCCCCCTTAACCTTGTGAAATTCCAGTTTCTCATGAGAAACTGCCTTTCCCACATCCATGCTCTGCCATGGAGTGATGCAGCAAAACAGTCTTGAGCAGTACCAGCTACCAGGAACTCAGCCATTGTAGGGTGGAGCAGCTGCTTTCTAGTTAGCCTGGGAGGAATCAAGCCCCAAGTGCAAACTCAGGAGCAGTAGACAGTTCCTGGCTGGGTGGGTTGCTTGAGCTCACCTGATGCCTTGAGGTCAACTGCATCATGATATTAAGTCACAGATTATCTGAGGCCAAAGCAGGAAATGAGTGGGGCATGTTGTCATATCAAACTTTCACTTCCTTTATGAACTCTTCTGGGCCTACTGCACAACAGCATTACCCTAGTGGCCTGGGAATCCCTCCAAATCCCACTGGGGTAACTAAGAGTGCACACTTACAGGATGCTTCAGTTTCTTTCCCCCGAAAAACCTCCAAAGGCTCAAAACAGAAAGAAAATGGGAAATCTTCAGAGTCCTACCCTCAACTTTGGCTGACTAGACACTTCCTTAGAGGAATACTCATCAAGACAAAACCCTATAACCATCTTCACTGCCACCTTTCTTACACAAACACCACCACTTGGCCAAAGGTCAGCAGTACAGCCCATCACATTGGATACATTACCTCAGCTATGGAGATGACCTGATCTAAATGCCATCTAACATTGCTCAAGCCACTCCGGCCACTCAGGATGCCATGAGCCAGCACAGGTACACAGCACAGGGCTGCCACACCTGACAACTGAGAAACCCAGGAAACTCTACAATGCGTATGTCAGTCCCCTGCCAACTTCAAATAGGAAGAAATAGTCTACCTAAAGGAGAAGGGACCAGAAAAACAGTTCTGACAATATAAAAAAAAACAGAGTTTTCCAAACCCCCAAAAGACCATACCAACTTTCCAGAAATGAACTCTACACAAAATGAAATTTTTGAAATTCCAGATATATAGTTCAAAAAGTTGATTATAAAATTGACCAGGAGAAAATTAAAAACCAACATAAAGAAATTAAAATAACTATTCAGGACATGGACAGAAACTTATTCAAAGAGATAGACAACTTTAAAAAAATGTTGAAATTCTAGGAATTAAAGAAGTGTTTAGGAAAGTACAAAATACAGTGAAAAGTTTTTAACAGTAGACTACAAGCAGAAGAAGGGATCTCATAACTTGAACACAAGGGTTTTGAATTAATTCAGTCAGACAACAATAAAGAAAAAAGAATTAAGAGCATGGAACTAAAGCTCCAAGAAATGTGAGATTATGTAAAATGGCCAAGCATAAGAATCACAGGTATTCATGAGGAGGAAAAGAAAGCAACAGGTTTGGAAATCCTATTAAGGGAATAATGGAGAAAAACTTCCCTGGCCTTGTCAGAGATCTAAATGTTCAGATTCAAAAAACTCAAAGAAGCCCAGAAAATTAATTGCCAAAAGGTCATCCCCAAGGTATATAGTCATCTGACTATGTAAAGTTAATGTGAAGGAAATAATTTATCTTACAAAGATAAACCTATCAGACTAATAGGAGACTTCTCAGAAGAAACCATACAAGCCAGAAGGGATGGGGTCCCCACCTTCAATCACCTCAAACAGAACAACTTTCAGCCAAGGATTTTGTATTCCACAAAACCAAGTTTCATAAATGAAGGAGAATAAATTCTTTCTTGGACAAGTAAGTGTTGAAGGAATTTGTTACCATTGGACCAGCTCTACAGGAAATACTCAGAGAAGTTCTAAATACTGAAACAAAATATTTAAATACAACAGTAGAAAAATACTGTAAATCATAAAGGTCACAGACTTTATGGAATACTAATTTAACAGGGAATAGAAATAGACCTATCTATTCTAATGTAAGAATAGATCTTACATTAACAACAGTAAAAAAGACAAAGAGAGCTATTATGTAATGATAAAGGGATCAATTCAATGTGAAGACATAATAATTTCAAATATATATGTGCCCAATACCAGAGCTGCCCAGCTTTATAAAACAAATTCTACCAGACCTAAAAAAAAAAAAAAAAAAAGAGAGAGATAGCAATATAGCAATAGTGGGAGACTTTAACACTCCACTGACAGCAATAGACATATTATCAAGGCAAAAAGTCAACAACGAAACATTAAAGGTAAACAAGACTCCAGTGAATATGGAGCCAACAGTCATCTACAGAATATTCCATCCCAAATCTACAGAATATACATTTTTCTCATCAGCACATGAAACATTCTCCAAGACAGACCATAAAGTTGAACAAAATTGAAATAATGTCAAGCACCATCACAGAACACAGTGGAATAAAACTAAAAATTAACTCCAACAAGGTCTCATGAAACCAAACAAAAACATGATAGTTAAACAATTTGGTCCAAAATGAAATCAAGATGGAAATCTAAAAATTCTTTGAAAGAATGACAACAATGAAACAAATCATCAACACTTCTGAGACATAACCAAAGCTGAGCTCAGAGTAAAATTTATAGAGATTAAGACCTACATTAATATGACTAAAAGATTGCATATCAAAAGCCTAACATTATACCTCAAGGAAGTAGAAAAACATGAACAGACCAAACCAAAAGCTAGCAGAAGAAAATAAATAAAGATAGGAACAAAATTAAGTTGAAATAAAATATTGCAAAGGATCAATTAAACAAAACATTGGCTCTTTGAAAAGATAAACAAAATTGATAGACCCCTAGCTACATTAATCAAGAAATGAAGAGAGACTCAAATTAGCTTAACATTACAGCTGATATGATGGAAATTCAAAAAATCACCTGGCACTGTTATGAACTCCTCTGTGGAAACAAACTAGATAATCTAGAGGAAATAGATAAATTCTTGTAAATACAGAGTCCCCCAAACTTGAATCAGGAACAAATAGAAACCCTGAACAGAACAAAACAAGTAGTGAGACTGAAATGTAATTAGAAATTTCTCAACAATAACAACAAAAAATTCCAGGAACTGATGGAATCACAACTGAATTTTATTACACCTGCAAAGAAAAATTGTTGCCAATTTTACTGAAGCTATTTCCTCCCTAACTCTTTCTATAAGGCCAGTATCACTGTGATATTAAAGTCAGAAAAAGACACACACAAAATGAAAACTGCTGGCTAATATCCCTTATGAACATAGAAACAAAGATCCTCAACAAAATGTTAGTTAACTAAATTCAATGGCACATTAAAAAAATGAAAAGATAGGAAAGAAAGAGAGACAGAAAGAAAGGAAAAAAGAATAAACCACAACCAACTGGATTTTATACCAATAATGCAAGGATGGTTCAGCATATGTAAGTCAATTAATGCTATCTATTACATAAAAAGAATTAAAAACAAAAATCATATGATCATTTCAATAGATGCAGAAAAAGCATTTATAAAATCCACCATCACTTCATGATAAAAATCCTCAGAAAGATAGGCACAGAGAGGACATTTCTCAAAATATTAAAAACTATATATGACAAACTCATAACCAATGCCATCCTAAACAGAGAAAAATTGAACACATTTTCCCTCAGAACTGAAACAAAGCAATGATGCCCACTTTCACCAGTGCTATTCAACATAGTACTGGAAGTTCTAACCAGAACAATCAGGCAAGAAAAAAAAAAAGTGTATCCAAATTGGCAAAGAAGAATCAAACAATCTCTGTATGCCAATGAGATGATATTATACTTAGAGAATCCAAAAGCCTCCTCCAAAAGACTCCTGAACATGATTCATGAATTGGGTAAAGTTTCAGGATACAATAGCAACACACAAATTAGTAGCACTGCTATGTACCAATAGCAACCAAACTGAGATTCAAATCAATAATCCAATTCTATTTACAATGGTAGGCAAAAAGCTAAAAAAAACCTAGGAATATATTTAGCCAAGGAAACAAAAGATCTCTACAAGGAGACCTACAAAAATCTGGTGAAAGAAATTGCAAAGGACACAAACAAATGGATAAATATCCCGTGCTCATGGAGCAAGAGAATAAACATTACTCATTAATAAACATTATTAAGTAATCTACAGATACAGTGCAATCTCTGTCAAACTACCAATGTTGTTTTTTCACATAATTAGAAAAAGCAATCATAAAATTCATATGGAATCAAAACATAGCCGGAATGGCCAAAGCAATCCTAAGCAAGAAAAACAAAGTTGGAGGCATCACATTACCTGACTTCAAATTATACTACAAGGCTGTAGTAACCCAAACAGCATGGTATTGGTACAGGAACCGACAAATGGACCAATGGAACAGAATAGAGGATACAGAAATAAACTCAAATATCTACAACCAAGTGATCTTTGTCAAAACTGACAAACATATACACTGAGAGAAGAACAAGTGGTGAAGGAAAAATTGTATAGCTGTATGCAAAAAAGTGACACTTGACCCTTATATCTCC
>CAUYQG010060760.1:0-12894 GCA_963574415.1 Tarsius wallacei | reverse complement strand
GGGAGGTTGGTGTTTAGAGCTTTTAGGAATCGCCACACTGCTTTCCACAGAGGTTGCACTAGTTTACATTCCCACCAACAGTGTAGAAGTGTTCCCTTTTCGCCACATCCTCTCCAGCAACTGTTATTTTTTGAGTTATTGGTAATTGCCATTCTAACTAGAGTCTATAATACTGAGTGACCTCTCACAGAAACAAAAAACTGAGTATCACATGTTCTCACTCATATAGTAGACCTTGATCACCCAACGTATTACCACAAGAAAATGACTGACAGTGGTGGGAAACGATGGGGGGGCGGGAGGGATAGGGGACGGGATTAATGGCATTAAATACCTGTCTGGGGAGGGGGGGGACACTTCTTATCAACAAGGGTGCCTGAACGAGACATATTTGTGTACCTAACCCTTAACTGTATCCCTCAATATCACAATAAAAAAAATATTGTATATAATAAAAATAAAAATAAAAATAATAATAATAATAAATAAATCCTTCACACACAAAAAAAATCTTTTTTGAAAAATTTATATCTTCTCTGTCAGAGAAATTATTCTCTAAACTTTTAGTGACTTTTATTCTAGAGATCTGTTTTTACGTCCTTTAAAGATAAAAGTTGAGTGTTATCTATTTTATTAACTCCAAGAGATATCTGTAAAGTTGTTGCATTATGTAGAGAATACCTAATTGTCCATTCTCATTAGATAATTGTTCATATGCATTCCCTAGTGGCAATTTTCCCCAAGATAACAGAAAATTAATATTCACTTTGTTGATTTTTATTCTGTAAAATAGCCTATAAGTGAATAGCAAAAAAAAAAACTTAAATGAAGTTTTGCAGCTGTAACCAGAATGCCTTAATTTATTCTGATATATCTCTCTGTGTTTCTCTCTTTCTCTCTCTCTCAATACATATATAGATGTGTATAGATGTGTATACAATATATGTATGTGTGTATAGGTATATGCATGAGCATGTGTTTTTGTTTTTGTTTTTGAGTCAGAATTTCACTCTGTCACCCAGGCTGGAGTGCAGTGACACACTCATGGCCACCAAAGCCTCGACCTGATGGGCTCAGGAGATCCTTTCACTTTAGCCTTCCAAGTAGCCAGAACTACAGGCATGCGCTACCACTCCCGGCTAATTTTTTTTTGTTTTTAATTTAGTGTAGAGACGAGGTCTCACCAAGTTGCCCAGGCTTGTCTCAAAACCCTGAGCTCAGGCAATACTCTCGCCTCAGCCTCCCAAAGTGCTGGGGTTACAGGCTTGAGCCACTACACCCGGCACGTGTTCATATATATATATAAATATATATATATATACATATATATAAATATATACATATATATACATATATATACATATATATATATAAAACACTTTATTTGTCTTTATATCCATATTATGTGTTTAAAGTAAGGTATCCTTGCAAGAATTTGCATCCAGCCTTTCCATTATAAAATTATCTAAGTGGCCCACAAAATCTCAAATATTATATTTGGTTTAAGGAAGCAAAGAATGGTAGCAACATATTGCACTACACAAACCTATCTGAAATGTATTATTTAAACAATCATTTAATTATTCCCCCAAATGCTTTCGCCCAAGTACAAAGTCCAACAAAGACAGTGATAATCAGAAATATAAGAAAGCATTACCCTTGAATAAGTGTCAACAGGGAACCAAGGACAAGAGAAATGAACACTTTTTGCCCTTAAACATCATTTTGACGATGACATTGCTATTGTTATATTCACAAGAACTATTTATTAAAAAATAAAATATACTTTCAATGTTTTATTTTCATTAAACTGTTGTTTTTTTTTACCCTTAAACAGTAAGTTTCCACTTTTTAGGTCTCCCAGATTCAACTTTTAATCTATTTTCTTCAACATATATACTTAGTATTTTTCAAGTATTTCAATAATTTAATAATTTCTTAATTCCGGCACGAGCGAAAATGACTTACAGGTATTGTCAAACATGAATAACTCTCTTAGCTCTTCTGGAATTTTTGTATTCAAAATTTCTTCATCTAGACTTTATCAACATCTTCCATAGTATTCCATTATGTGTACTTGAGAAGAGAAAGTTTGGTATTTTGCATTACCTTTCGTTACATACTCTGCTTCTCTTCCAGGATTTTTTAATGATTTTTGTATCCTTTCTTGACATTAAAAACCCTCACTAAAATATGAGTATGTATTTTTCAGTGAAACATAGGTTATATTTGTATGTGGAATGCTTTCCCTTAGATTTTATAGGGTCTTTCCATCAAACTTTCAGTTCTTCCTTCAATATTGCATTCTTAGGGAGACCATCCCTGACCATATTAGTAAAAAGTGCAAACCAGCCTTACTTTCCAGCATTTTTTACTTGTTTTATTTTTCTTGTTAGCATTCATTACCTCCTATAATATAATTTACTAATCTATTGTATTTTCTCTTGCTAGAATTTAGCCTCACAGGAGTAGGGAATATGTGATCTATTTGTTCATCAAGATATTTTCAGCATCTTAGATATTTGAATGAATTAGTAGATGAATGGATTATTTTGTAAAAGCTTTTGTTATATTTTTTCTTGCATTACATGAATACCGTTGTCCTAACGACAGAAGTCTGTTTTTTTGTTGTTGTTGTTTTGTTTTGTTTTTAGCTCATAGAAGATTTCTTCTATTATTTCACTTAGAAAAATACATTTAGAGACTTCCAAGTGGCCCTTTCATCTGAAACATTATAATTTTTGGCTAGAGTTAGTAAATATGATTTGTCCATCTATAAATTGTTCAAATGAAGATTTGGTATACATGCAGAAATGTTTGGACCTTTATTTTCATACTTTACTTCAATCAGAGGGACCAAAATAATGTTTACACTTACTGAGTTATACTTCGTTAATTCAGATATCTATTAACCTGCAGATGATCGGGGAATGCGTCAGAGCTAAAATCACTGTTTGATTCTGAACATCTTTTTTGTTTGTCATGGCATCTACCAATTAGGTGAAACGATGGTTATTTTCCTGTCTCAGTTGTCCTAGTTTGAAATAAGCTATAGCTTTGCTCCAGTTCATTCTTACATAACTACTCAAGAGGACGTGAGGCTTGGAGCAAATTTCCCCTGAATTCACCATGCTAAACAGCCTTTGGGTTCTAATGAGGTTCTTAAATAACGTCCTGAAATCCATGTATGATTTAAAACCACTTTATGACCTGCTTAATTGGCTCTCTCACGAGGGCTCTTGTTCTTACAATTTAGAATAATTTTTGTTTCAAACGTAGGGTTTGGCACTGAGCTTACAACGTGAGTTTTTTTCTTTTTAATGATAAATATCTCAAAGTTTGTGGCATGTGGTTTTTCAGCATTTCCTCGTTAGTATGGAAATTTTTCTTGTTTGTTTTTTAAGCCCTAATCATAATTACAATAGACATCCTGTAGCTACATGTGCTCATGTCAGAGGTAATGAGAAACAAATGGGAATTTCATTTCATCAAGTATGCAACTGTATGAAATTGTCTAGTTCAGCTTTAGTGCTTTAAAGACACAATCCCAGCCTGGAAAATTATACCGAATCATGTCTACATAGGATGGCAGCCAGTTTTTTGGGGAATTAATTCTGTAATAGATCTTCAAAATTGTTTTCAATTGACTTTCCAAACCATGTTGTTTTTTATTATTTTTCCAATCTGGTAATACTCAATCCCATTCTCCCCTAACTATTTTTAACTTTCTCCCCTAATTCTTGAGGATGACAACATTGTGGTAAAAGATATTTGCTCTGATTTTTTCTGCAGACAAAAAAATCATTCTATTTACATGTGTTTTCATAAGTTTGTAAAATATGCTTTTGTAAATTCTGACTATCCCCAATATATATTTTGTCTCTTTTTAGAGGTTCAAACATAACGTTATTTTGGTCAGAAATAATATTATATATTGAATCAAATAGCTGAGCATAAATATATATGTTGTCTATGTGATTTTATACAAGCCATTTTATTCTTCTTATGTGTAAAAATACAGATTCAACTAGATAATAGCAAAGCTTCATTCAGACACTGAGAACTCTTGCAGCTTCTCTTTTAACCATTAATTCTTTTTTTGTATATGTACCACATTTTTTTGATGACTAGTGAGGTTGAACATTTATTCATGTATCTGTTGGCCACTCATATGTCTTCTTTTGAGAAGTGTCTGTTCATGTCTTTTGCCCACTTTGTAATGGGGTTGTTTCTTTTTTTATTTTCAGCACGTTTGAGTTCTTTGTAGATCCTAGATGTTAGGCCTTTGTCAGACATGGAGTTGGCAAATACTTTTTCCCAGTCTCTGGGCTGTCTCCCTGCTCTCTTGATGGTTTCTTTGGTTTTGCAGAAACAAAGATCTGAGTGTCACATGTTCTCACTCATAAGTGTACCTTTTTTTATATTCAATATTTTTATTATGATATTGTGGGGTACAGTTAAGGGCTAGGTATACATATATGCTTCTTTCAGGCACCCTTGTTGATAAGAGGTGTCTCCTCATCCCCAGACAGATATTTACTACCATTAATCCCATCTCCCTCCCCTCCCCCCCTCATAGTTTCCCACCACTGTCAGTCATTTTCTTATGGTAATACGTTGGATGATCAAGGTCCACTATATGAGTGAGAACATGTGATACTCTGTTCTTTGTTTCCGTGAGAGGTCACTCAGTATTATAGACTCTAGTTCCATCCAGGTTGCTGCGAAATTCATGATTTTGTTCTTTTTTATGGCTGCGTAGTATTCCGTCATGTATATGTACCACATTTTTAAAATCCAGTCCTCTTTTTATGGACAGCATGGTTGCTTCCAGGTTCTTGCTATTGTGAACAATGCTGCGATAAACATATGTGTGCAGGTATCTTTTTTATAGAATAATTTGAGTTCTTCCTTGAACAACTATCGTAATACTACAAGAAAAGGATTGACAGTGGCGGGAAACTGTTAGGGGGCAGGGAGGGGAAGGGAGGTATTAACGGTAGTCAGTATCTGTCTGGGGACGGGGGGGCACACCTCATCAACAAGGGTACCTACACAATGCATATTTGTATACCTAATCGTTAACTGTACCCCACAATTTTAAGACAAAAAAAATGCATTCGAATAAATAAATAAATAGATAAATAAATAAATAAATAAAACCTAATGCAAGAGACCCCCCCAAAATTCTTTTTTTGTTGGATGGAATTAAGCAAAAAATGAAAGTCATTTTACTCTGTGACCGAAGGGATGTGAAAAAATTTTTTAAATTAATCTTGACATTATAAATTGACTTCTTATACAATCCAGCAATACCTCTCCTGGGAATATACCTCAGGAACATGAATCTTTCACAAAAAGACATCCACACATACATGTTTATTGCCACACTATTCACAATGGCAAAAACATGGAATCAACCCTGCTGCCCATTGAAAGCAGACTGGATAAGTAAAATGTGGTACATATACATAATGGAGTATTACACAGTCATAAAGAAAAACAAAATCATGGCCTTCGTAGCAAATTGGATGGAGTTGGAGACCATCAAATTCAGCGATCTATCACAAAAACGAAGAACTGAATATTGCATGTTCTAACTCATAAGTGAGCCTTGAACATTATTCACATAAGCACAAGGGAGGCGTTGGTAGTCTCTGGTCACTGCTAAGAAAGGGAGGAAAGAAGGAAGATGGGGGTTGTGTAGCAACACAAAGGATACCTGGCCCAGTTAGAGGAAGTGTGGGCTAGGTAAAAGTACAAACTTCACCTGCATGCAGTCTACTTATGTAATTAAGCCTCACTTGTAACCCTTGTCTCTATAATAAAATGCAATTTAATAATAAAAGTAGAAATACAATCCCCCTCTCAAAAGATGCCAGAGTAAAGAGTCCAAGAAATAAGAGCACTATATTTTAGTGACATAAATGGTGATTTGAAAATAAATGACTTAAGAATGGATTCTCAAAAAAAATCATTTTGACAATGCTAATGCAAGTCAGAAAAAATAGAAGAGTTTTTAGATGAGCATGGATTTTAAAAATAGACTTCTCTTCTTAAAAAAAAAATCCGTAAACATGGAGAAATGAAAAGATTTAGAAAAATATTTATGTGAACCTCAGAGAATAAAGGTAGGGAGGAAGAAGCATACAATATTAGCCTGGGGTTTGTAAAAAATACTAACAAAAACAGATACTTATGTGTCTGTTTGATTTTTTTGTTTTTATTTGACAACTGGGTGAAAAAATGCTTTTTATAGATGTTGTTTTCTTACAAGATGAATGAAAAGGCAAACTTTTGGGGGTCTTTCATCCCCATTAAGAAAAATGATTTCCAAGATAAAGACTTAAATCTTTAGGGAAACTGTTCTTAAAAATATTTGTGTTCACACATACATGCACACATGTCTGAAGGTAAAACAATTGTAAGAACAGTTGGGTACCATAATGATCTGGCTAACGCCATGCCCCAACAAACCTCCAATCTTGCAGCTGAGATAAAAACGAAACAAAACAAGGCAAAATAAAAACTCCCACCTGCTAACTTGACCCTTGGGCCAAACTCTGCAAGCAATCCATTTTCTAGGATTTCATTTGCCCTAGGCTACCAGTTTGATGGCTCAATAGAAAGGCAGTCTTGTGATGGGTTTCATTCTCATCTTGAATTTTGATTCATAAAAGTATGTGTTGTGAATAGTCTGCTATGCCAGAACTATCTGTCAAGTCAGCAAGCACCTATCTGATGTGAATAAAAGCCATACATATGAAAGTCAAAAATATTTGCCTTAAAAAAGTATGTCATTTCTAGAAAGTTCTGCTCTTTCCTTGTTAAATAACTTATAGTAAATGAGTAAATATAAAATAATATCAAAACAATAGTTAGTGTTTCATAATTTTCATCCTTGTATTATTTTTTGTGACTGGGAAATTACTGTTATATAGTCACATTGCAGCTTTAAACATAGTGTTTTGCCCAGATTAAAACCTGAATTCACAGAAGCCCTGCCTTTAATGCTTATTTATCAGATTCTGTTTTCAGTGACATATTTAAATAAATATTGGAATTACCTCATTTGATTTTTTCTCCGTTCACACAAAATATTCTAAATCACTAATAGCAAAATAGAGACTATATTCTTTTCAGTTATACTCCATCTATATTGTCCGCATTCATGTGCCTGTGAAGACTTAGAAAAATGTAGGTTTTTCTTTCTTCTTTTGAAGGAGGGCAAGCAGAAATTTGTCACTACAAGCATTCAGTGGCATTTATTGGGTGAGTTCGAGGGTAGTTAAATAATGTTCACAAAGTCATCATAAAGAACTGCTTTCCTAATTCTTTAAATTTTCTTAACTAATATAGATGCTACTTAGGATCAAAATCAAGTTAAGATATATTAAATGTTGCATTATACGCTGAATAATTGAAATTGTGACTGGAGTACCTTAAGTAACAGTTTCAGAATCAAAAAGATTCTGAAACCTGCATAAGAATAAGTAACATCTTATGCAGGTTTCAGAATCTTTTTTATTTTTTTTGAGTTGGAGTCCCACCCAGGCTAGAGTGCAGTGGCATGCTCATGGCCACTGCACCTTAGACCTGCTGGGCTCAGGTGATCCTTCTGCTTCATCCTTCCAAGTAGCTGGAACTACAGGCGTGATCCAGCATGCCTGGCTAATTATTTTATTTTTAATATAGAGATGAGGTCTTACCATGTTGTTCAGGCTGGTCTTGAACCCCTGGTCTCAGGCAATCCCCTCATCCCGGCCTTCCAAAGTGCTGGGATTATAGGCCTGAGCCACCACACTCGGCTGACTTCAGAATCTTAATGAGTATCTATGGGAGCGTAGGACATAGGCACAATTCATGTATTTTGAAATTGAAATTGTGAAGTAAAATGGTCTTCTTTTAAATCTGCCTATTCGGAGATGTAATACTGTGTTACATCGCTTTTGAATCTGACTGGATTGGGCAAATCATTTGTTCTTAAGAACTTATTATTTAAAGAACTTAAGAGCAGGAAAAAGGCTCAGTTATGCCCTATAAATTGAAAAGGTTGGTCCTGTTAGATCTAAAGTCTGCCCATTCGAAGATCTTTGCTGTTAACTTTACTTAACAGTGGTCAGGAGTGGATTTTTTTTTTCCATTGGAGGATTAGGAGATGTTGAACGCCATTTTAAATAGGAAAAAGGAAAGAGAAGGAAAATTTAAAAGGCATAAAGTGAATATTTTATCTTTGTTATGAAGACATTAATGGCTTTATTTTACCTCCTTCATAACCATTTAGACTATAATTAAATTGTAGCTTTCTTGAGAGCAATTTTAGAGATATTATTATTTGCCTTCTTCCCTAAAACCAGTTAAGGTATCTAATCTTTGATAAAATAACTGAACTCTACCTAAAAAATAGTTAATTCAATAAGTTTTTACTTTGAAAGATCTTTAAAAACATTTCATACAATATACTCAAGTACATTTTTCCCTCATAAAGAGTATTTCCCTAATGTTTTAACAAGTTTTGTGTTCCAATTGGAATGACAAACTGTTTTTCAGAATTAAATTTTTTAACAGATGAACTCAGCAGATATATTACATGCATTCATTGCCAATAGTTACTTTCACTCTCATTTAATCTGTAGTATTATAACTGTTTTGGACATAAGCTTCAATTGCCCATTCAAAAAATTTTTTTAAGCAATACATGACTTAAAGAAAAAAAAAGAAAAGATTGATTACACGTTGTAACAGGCAGAATGGTCCATCAAAAATGTCCATGTTTTTACTCCATGGAACCTGTGAATATATTACATGGCATAGCAAAAGGGACTTGGTAGATATAATTTTGGTTACAGACCTTAAAACAGGGAGATTATCCTGAATGACCTATGTGGTTCCGTTCTAATCACATAGGTCTTTAAAATCAAAGCACTTTTTCTTGCTGGAGACAGAAAAGATGGAGCAGAGAAAATCTCAGATTCAAAGTGTAGGAATGATTTGATCTGTCTTTGTTGCCTCTCAATTGTGGGATTGTATTTCCAAGGACTGAAAAGAGACCTCTAGGGGTTAAGGGTGGTCCCAATGGATAGCAAGAAAATGGTGACCCCTCGACCTCTATCCTACACCACATTAGATTCAGCCAACAGCCCGAACGAGCTGGGAAAGCAATTCATCCCCATACTTTCAGAAAAAGAATACAGGTTAGCTGACATCTTAAGTTCTGCCATGAGACTCTAAGAATAGGACTCGGTGAAGCCACACTGTACCTGGACATCTAACCTCCAGAAACTCCAGGGTAATAAATTCATATTGTTTTAAGCGTCAATGTTTGTGGTAGTTTGGTATGACAGAACAAGAAACTGATATACTTGTTGAAAAAAATACCCTAGATTAGGGTATTCTCAGATCAAAGTATAATGTATTTCAATATCATGTATATGCCAATATTGTACTACCTTGAAGTTAAAAGAAAGCTATAACTGACCTGTTTTCCATAAGAAGCTCAGTGTCTGAATAGAGAACATAAGCATTATATTTTAGTTGTTTTTTTCTTAAAGTTTAAATAGTGTAGTGCTGATTATAAAATTTCTCCTTATAAGACAGTTGTAAATTTTAAGAGTTAAAATGCTTAGTGCAATATCTAATCCATGATAAGCTTTTGGAAGTTTTAGTAATTTGTAATTATGTAGCAAATACATAATGGCAAAAGAATGATCATTGTACACTCTATTGTTTGTAATAAAGCTGAAATGAACTAGAACTTGAAGGTCGGACAAAAGATGAGAATTCTACTGAGAAAATGAAAGAAACAAGAGTGTTCCATGTTTTAAGAATGCATGAGATACTATGTGGAGAAATAAGTACCACAGTAACAAGTAATAAAAAAGCATGCAGACCCGAATAAAAAGCGACACTCTTGGAGCTTAAATTGGCAGTGTCACATGGTGGAAACCATGTTGACTTTCACTTTAGGTCATGGTCCACTTACTGTGCAAATCTCAACAGAGGAAAAGCATATATCCACGGTTCTTATCCCATGTTTAGCTGCTCCCAGATCTAGTATGTAGTAACTCAGGCAAGCTTCTTGATTGCCTTTGTCTCCTTAATATAAACCACACCCAGTATTGCCATCAGCAAGGTCTAGATCATTCTGTGGGACTCCAGTTGACCTCACATCCTACTCCATTTCCATGCATCTCATTTTTGTCAGTATCGTATTCTTTACAGGGACAGATATCCAACTAAAACTAACTATCACAACAACAACAAAAATTACTGGATTATCATAAATAAAAAGTTCAGGGGTTCAGGCATGGCTCCATCCAGGCTTTCAAACAGCGAACTCACGAATCTGTGTCTTTTTGCATTTATCAGTTCTACTTTCCTCTACATTAAAACAATTCTGTCAGGTTTTTACTTTAAGGTTAGAAAGATAACCTCTATCATCAGAAAGCTTATATAATATTCAAGTTCACGATCTCAGAAAAGAAGAGAATTTTTTATTCATTTCATACCAATCTATGTAAAACTATTTTGATCGGTTCTTTTAGGGTCATGTGTCTGACATGAGCTTCCACTTTTCTTGGTCGAATAGTAGCCTACTATATTCCATGCTTGGGTTTTTCTAAGTTGTTCACTGAACAGGAGTTTGGATTTATTATCTTTGAGATTATTTTCTCCCATACTCCACCTTTTAATACTGTTTTATGATTCTCAGAATTAGAGATCTAGAGAAATGACCCTCCATTAAAAAGGCAGAATTTAGAAAGATGTGTATATACAGTTTAGGAGGCAATTGCCACAGTTTGAAATGTGAAATAATACCAAACGTGAAGAAAACACATAAAATACCAAAATATTGCAAGGAAAGAGACCCTGAAAAATAATTTAACAAATGAATTCAAGTGCTTTCTCTGTGTTCTTGATGCACAGGTTATAAATGTGAATGCTCTGCCTACTGCTTTAGGAAGAGAAAACCATGGTGCAAACAAGCCAGTGAATACAAGAAAGACACATAAAGCTAGGAAGGAAGACAGTGAATGTTCTTATTCACAAATGTATTTTTGCATCAAATTTGTTTTACTCATACAGGCATAGAATTGGAGTTATAATTGTGTTTTCCACATCTGTTTAGGCTGAAATGATGATGGCAAAGATTCTGTTACTTTAACCTGGATTAATTATTTTCCTCAAATAGCTGCATTTTTGGCCTTTCAATTTTAAATTGAAAAGGTGACTATCAAAAAAAAACAACAACTTTATCCCACTATCATGAAAGGGTATATTCTAAAGGCAGACCATCTTCTTCAATTACATTTACATGTTTTGTCTGATTTCCTCTCAAATGTCTACATATAGTAGGTGTCAAACTATTAGGTTCGTGCAAAAAGTAATTTTGGTTTTAGCATTGTTGACATTTGCCTTTTGATATTGGAATACATTCTTAAATAAATGTGGTCATGTTATAAATCATTTTAATGCACATTTCTCGCTTTATTTATTTTTTTGCTAATGACTTATTACTTGCTGTTTATTTGATATTTATTTGAGACTATGGAGATGATGTTAGACAAAAAACAAATTCAAGCGATTTTCTTATCTGAGTTCAAAATGGGTCGTAAAGCAGCGAAGATGCAACATCAGCATTTGACCCAGGAACTGCTAACAAACAAACAGTGCAGTGAGGGTTCAAGAAGTTTTGCAAAGGAGACAAGAGCCTTGAAGATGAGGAGTGTAGTGGCCAGCCATCGGAAGTTGACAATGACCAATTGAGAGCAATCATCGAAGCTGATCCTGTTACAACTACGAGAGAATTTGCTGAAGAACTCAACACCGACCATTCTCCAGTTGTTCTGCTGTTGAAGCAAATTGGAAAAGTGAAAAAACTCTGTAAGTCGGTGCGTCGTGAACTCACAAAAAAATAAAAAAAAATTGTTTTGAAGAATCGTTATCTCATATTCTACACAACAACATCGAACCATTTCTAGATCAGATTGTGACATGTGATGAAAAGTGGATCATATATGACTAGCTCAGTGGTTGGACCAAGATGACAGTGGTTGGACCATGATGACTAGCTCCAAAGCACTTCCCAAAGCCAAACTTGTAACAAAAAGGTCATGGTCACTGTCTGGTGGTCTGCTGCCAGTCAGATCCATTACAGCTTTTTTAATCCCAGCGAAACCATGACATCTGAGAATTATGCTCAGTACAACCATGAAAGGCGCCAAAAACTGCCATGCCTGTAGCCAGCGTTGGTCCACAGGAAGGGCCCAATTCTTCTCCATGACAATGTCCAACCGCACAATCATACAACCAAGCTTCAAAAATTGAACGAATTAGGCTAGTGAGTTTTACCTCCTCCGCCATAGTCACCTGACCTCTTGTCAACTGACTACTATTTCCTCAAGCATCTCGATGACTTTTTGCAGGGACAACACTTCCATAACCCACAGGATGCAGAAAAGGTTTTCCAAGAGTTTGTCCAATCCCAAAGCATGGATGTTTACACTACAGGAATAAACAAAGTTATCTCTTGTTGGCAAAAAATATGTTGGTTGTAATGGTTCCTATTTTGATCAACAAAGATGTGTTTGAGCTTAGTTATAATTATAGATTCACAGTCTGAAACCGCAATTACTTTTGTACAAACCTACTCCATCTGCAGGATAGAACCAAATGATTATATCTTTCATTGGTATAACTCTAATAACAATATCTGACATTTGGGATATCCTAAAAATGTTATATTTGTACCCAGCTTCTGTGTAAATATCCCAAGTGCAATTAATGCCACTCATTGGTATCCTGATGCCGTTTTATATGAATGTAGTTCCAAAAACTCATTGCTCAGTTTGCCCTTTAATGTCAGGTAAATCACAGTATTACTGCGAAAATAGC
>CAUYQG010060754.1:0-11997 GCA_963574415.1 Tarsius wallacei | reverse complement strand
GCCCAGACTGGAGTGCAGTGGCCGCTCCCGGCCACCGCAGCCTCGACCTGCTGGGCTCCGGCGATCCTTCCGCCTCAGCCTTCCAAGTAGCTGGAACTACAGGCGCGCGCTACCACGCCCGGCTGATTTTTGATTTATTGTTGAGATGAGGTCTCGCCAAGTTGCCCAGGCGGGTCTCGGACCCGCGGTCTCAGGCAATCCACTCACCTCGGCCTCCCAAAGTGCTGGGATTACAGGCTGAGCCACCGAGCCCAGCCTTGATTTTTCCCCAAGGCTGATATTTAAAGATATTAATTCAGTAATGGGTGGATTGAACAGCCTTTTCTTTTTGGTCAGGATGGTTAGTTTTGAGGAAAGTGCTGATTCAGGTCCCAGAGTCGGATCAGAATGCCTGTGGTTCAGGTCGGTTGGAGCTGTTGGAAGTAGCCGTATACCTCTTATTTGCCATGTGGAGAATCTTAGACGTTAAGGAGATTTTAGAGATGGTCTCACTGGATCCCTTCATTTCTGAGGAAACTGTTGCTCAGAAGAACTCTGTGGTTTGTCCAAGAGTGGACATATCTTTTATATATTTTGTCAGATGGAAGCATGTAGAGTGAATTCTAACCCTGAGTCTGCATCTAATACTTCCTTGTGTCTCATTAACCTCTTCAAATTTGAAGTGAGACAAGGTAAATAACGTAAAACACCAACACTGATACACTGTCTTGACACAGTTGGTTTTCAAGTGTTTTGTTGATCCCAAAAGAACAGGTTTTTATTTTATTGACTTATCTTTTCTGTTTTATTGGCTTCTTGTCTGATCTTTTAATATTTCCTTTCTTCCTTTACTTTGGGTTTAATGTGCTCTTTTTTCTAGCTTAAGCTGAGTTCATTCATTTGAGCCCTTTCTTAGGTACTTAGCTCTATAAATTGACCTGTAAGTATGACTTTAGTTGTGCTCCTGTCAATTTTGGTATGTAGTGTTTTAATTTTAGGTCAATTCAAATTTTCTAATTTTACTTTTGATTCCATCTTGCCCCATGGATAATTTTATTTTTATCTTTATTTCTATTTTTTTTTTTTTTTTCTGAGTTGGAGTCTCACTCTGTTGCCCAGGCTGGAGTGCAGTAGCACGCTCATGGCTACCACAGCCTCAACCTGCTGGTTTAAGGCGATCCTTTTGCCTCAGCCTTACAAGTAGCCCAACTGCAGCACGCACTACCACACCTGGCTAATTTTTTGATTTATTGTAGAGGTGATGTCTTACCAAGTTGCCCATTCTGTTCTCGAACCCATGGGCTCATGCAGTCCTCTCACCTTGGCCTCCCAAAGTGCTGAGATTACAGGCTTGAGTCACCGTGCCTGGCTTAATTTTTAAAAATTTTTGTAGAGACAGGGTCTCACTATGTTGCCCAGGCTGGTCTTGAACTCTGGGGCTCAAGCAATACTGCCTCAGCCTACAAAAGTGCTGGGATTACAGGCATGAGTTACTGTACCCGGCCCCCATGGATTATTTTAGAAGTGTGCGATTTAGTTTCCATTTGTGGATTTTCTAGATATCTTTCTGTTACTGATTTCAAATTCAGTAATTAATTTGAAGTGGTAAGAGAGTATATTCTGTATGACTTAAATCCTTTGAGATGTGTGCAGGCTTGCTTTTTGACCCAGCATGCGGTCCGTCTGGGCAGTGTTCCTTGTGTGCATGCTCCATGTGTACTTGAGGAAGATGCATTCTGTACTCCGCAGTGTGTTTCGCTGATTGTTGCTAGGTGGAGTATTCTATGTCATAATGCTTTGTAAATATCAGTTAAGGCAAATCGATAGCGTTGCTCAAGTCTTCTGTATTCTTCCTTTTCTATTTGTTCTTGCAATTATTGGAAGAGATAGGACTATAATTCTGAATTTATTTCTCCAGTTTATCTGTTTTTGCCTCATGTAGTTTGCGTCTCTGTAATTAGGTGCTGAAACGTTTAGGATTATCATGTCCTCTTGATGAATTGGCCCCTTTAGCATTATGAAATGACTATTATCCCAGGTGATATTGTTTGTCTTGAAATCTACTTTGGCAAGTATTAACATGTGCACTAATCTTTCTTTTGATTAGTGTTAGCAAGGTGTATCTTTGTCCTTTTAACTGTTTCTGTATTTATATTTAAAATGTGTTTCTTGTAAGTAGCATCTTTTTGGGTCTTGCTTTTTTTAAAATTCAGTCTGAAAATCTGCCTTTTAATTGGGTGTTTTCACTATTTACATTTAATGTAATTATTGATATGGTTAGGTTTAAGTCTGTCATTTGCAGTTTATTTTTTAGTCTGTCCTTCTGTTCTTTGTTCTCCTTTTCTTCCTCTACCTTTCTTTGAATTAATCAGTTTTTCAGTGTTTTTTAAATTTTGGCTTAAAAAAAGATTCCATTTTATCTCCTTTATTGACTTAATACCTGTAGTTCTTTTTATTATTTCAGTGGTTATTTTAGGGTTTATGGCATACATAAACCCCAAAATACCTTCAAGTTATATACCTTTTCATGTATAGTGCCTCATAAAAGTGCACGTCCATTCTTTCCCTCCTGGCCTTTACGTCTCACATTTTATATGTTATAAACTTCAAGCTGTGTTGCTGTTGTTATGCTTAAACAGTGGGTTACCTTTTTAAAAGATGTGAATAATGAAAAAGCAAATTTTATGTTTTCGTTCGAGTAGTTGCCACTTCTAGTGTTCCTCACTCCTTACACATCCACATTTCCATCTGGTGTCGTTTCTTTCTGCCTGAAGGGCCTCTTTGAACAGTTATCGTAGTGCATGTCAGCTGGTGATGAATCATAGTAGTTTTTGTAGATCTGTAGAAGTTTTATTTTTGCCTTTGTTTTTAAAAAAACTTTATCAAGACATGGTTTGCATACCATAAAAGTCACTCACTTAAGATGTACAGTGCAGGGCTGGGTGCGGTGGCTCAAGCTTGTAATCCCAGCACTTTGGGAGGCGGAGGCGAGAGGATTGCCTTAGCTCAGGGGTTCGAGACCAGCCTCAGCAACACGGTGAGACAAAATTAGCCAGCCATGGTGGCACATGCCTGTGGTTCCAGCTACTTGTAAGGCTGCGGCGGAAGGATCGCCTGAGCCCAGCAGGTTGAGGCTGCGGTGGCCATGAGCGTGCTTTTGCACTCCAGCCTGGGTGACGGAGTGAGACTCTGACTCCAAAAAAAAAAAAAAAAAAAAAGATGTACAGTGCAATGCTTTTTAGTAAATCCACCAAGTTGTACAGTCATCACAACATCCATTTTTCGAACATTCCCATCTCCACGTGAAGAACCCTCAAGCCCACTGACAGTGAATCCTCTTTCCTACCCCCAGCCCAAGGCCTCCGATAACCAGGTTGTCTCCATATGCCTTTTCTGAGCATCTCATATAAACGGAATCATATGTGCTTTCAGCAGCATATATACAAAAATTGGAAACAGAGCAGATTATCATGAGACATAAGAAACATTTTAAAAGGGGAAACAATGGAATCCTATAATAAGTGGTCTTTTGTGGTGTCTTTTACATAGACTAGTTTTTGAGGTTCACATATAGTACACATTAGTATTTCTTCCCTCACTCTTAACATTCTAATTTGTATTTTTCTATTTTAAAAATATATTTACCGTTTTATTTAGGAATGTATTTCTAGGGCATCTCCACACATCATTTGTGCATTGGATGAGAATATAAATTAAAAGTATGCCCTTTCATATCATATTTACATAGGTACTGAGCCTGCTTCCAAGATGTATGGTATGACTGGATCATGTGTTTGTTTGTATGAACACTATGAGAGCATAGTGCTAATAGGCTTTCAGTTAATGTAAGTTGAATTGAGTAGCATCGTACTCATAAAATCACTTGAGTCATCTTTGAATGTTAGGACACGCAAACATCCAGAATTATGATATTGATTGTAGTCACAAAATATATATTTCACAATCCTGATATGGTTTATTGGCCCACTGTTCTATGTTTTGGATCATGAGACAATAATTCTTTGAATTTATGTTTGACACTATTTTATTTTTATTTTTTAATTTTTTGAGTTGGAGTCTCACTCTGTCACCCAGACTGGAGTGCAGTAGCCGCTCCCGGCCACCGCAGCCTCGACCTGCTGGGCTCCGGTGATCCTTCCGCCTCAGCCTTCCAAGTAGCTGCAACTACAGGCGCGCACTACCACGCCCGGCTAATTTTTGATTATTGTAGAGATAAGGTTTCGCCAAGTTGCCCAGGCGGGTCTCGAACCCGCGGGCTCAGGCAATCCACTCACCTCAGCCTCCCAAGGCACGGGATTACAGGCTGAGCCACCGAGCCCGGCTGCTTGACACTATTTTTTAAAAAGTCTTTCTTTCTAAATCTAATCCTCAGTGATTGGCATATGTATAGGAAAAGTGAGTATAAGTAAAAAGTATATTAAAAAAATATATTTAAAAAGTATAGTTAATGCGAGTATAACTTTTTAAAAAGTTTTATTACTTTTATTGCTTCCTATCTGTGTTCAGATGCTGGAGTGTAGTAATTTTCTAGATAACTTATCCTTGAAAGACTCAGTGCCCACAGACCTCTTTGTTTTAATTCTGCAGTTACTCTACCTTTCTCTTTTTTTAGTTTCTTTTTTTGAAGAAAAGTTTCTTTTTTTTCATGACTACTGGTGAGTTAATCTGTCTGGATATTATTTTGTGTGTTACCATGTGGCAGACTAGTCTGAGAGAGCTCTACAAATATGTATCCAAAAAACCCTAAGTCCAAATGTACAGAAAAATATTTTATGTATTTTTTCACATGAATGGAACTTTTCCAGGGGTGTCACTGTTTTCTCGAAAGACAAGAAAGGCAGGAGGAAAAGTTGCAGAAACTTGGAGACCAGGTCAATTCTGTGAAAAAGAGCCTGTGCCCCGGCCATGCAGATGAAAGCCGCTCCGCTCCCCTGCCCGCTGCCCTTCATAGCACAGAATCCAAGCGCCGAGTTCCAGACTCTGGAGTTCGTCTGCTTGGTGTCTGCACTTGGACGTCCCAGACTTCATATGTCCACAACAAAACTCTTGACTTTTTTTCTCACCTGAACCTGCCCCTCCTACCCTTGCTCAGTAAATGACGGTTGAATCTTTCTAGTTGCTTGGTTGAAAAGTCATTCCCCATCCAGTCAATCAGCAAATCTGGTCACCGAATGCTCTAAAATCCAGCTGCTTCTCACCACTACTACTGCTGCTGTTATCAAGCCCCTGCGGTCTCTGCTTGTTGAAATCCATGAGAAACAGAGCCACAGTGGTTTGCACCACCTCCTGGCAGAAGGTGGTCTGTTTACCCACCTGTTGTAGTTCACCTGCCCATTGCTTCTGGCTGGCCTGTCCCGTGGAATGTGATAGAAGTGGTGATGTGTGAGTTCTGCGGCCCGGGCCTCTAGACACCATGCATCTTCTGCTGTAGCTGTTTTGAAACATTCTAGTTTACTATGTCAGGGAGTTCAGGTGAGACCTGAGTGAGAGATCACAGAGAGAGAGGCCCGACCAAGAGCCAGCCCCTGCTTGTGTGAAGGAGACATCTTAGACTCCCGCCCATTCCAGCCTCCAGGTGATGCTGCTAGTAGAAAAACAGCCCAGCTGGTCATGGCTCGAGCTGCTGGTCCACACAGTTGGAGGAAACAGGAGGGCTGTGTGTAAGGTCGCTGAGTTTTGGGGGGGCGCGTTACGCCGTCATCGCCTGTATCGTTGTAGCCTGGTAGACTTGTCTCTCCCTCCACTCCAGCCCACCTCTACCCATCTGCTCTGCAGGAAGCAGCCAGAGCAACCGCTTCCGCGTTTGTTTCCAATCACCATGCCTCTTCTCGAAACCTCACTGCTTCCTGTCTTGTTCAGCCTCCGAGGCGCTGCGTGTTCTTCCCCTCATTGCTTCTCTGATGTAATTTCCTTTCCATTCTTCCTCTTATTTTCTCTATCTCGAAGAAATCTCATCTCTGCAGAGAGCGGAGGGGGAGGGTGTTGTCTAAAGGAGGGAGCCCGCACATCATCATCATCACATGGGAGTTTAAGATGAATGCCAGATACTGTTTCTGTGAGCACATGAGCAGCACAGATCCAGGCGCTGCGGCAGTGCTGTGCTTGAGCAGGCAGGCACTGCCCTTGGGGGGCTCAGAAGTCAAAACTAAAGGGGACTGGACTTGATGCAGAATGGGCTTCTCTTTTTTTCCCCAAGCCAAACTGCACCCAGCTTTATTAAAGATACTTTTCATAAACAGTCGTGGTATTTCATGCAGGACATGGGCAGACAATTCTTAACAGTATACAGTAACTTTCAAACTCCCTTCTTTAATGGACTGCCAGAATCAAAAAGCTATTATACAACACAGTGAAGTTTTCATTTGATACTCTGAACAGGGAAAGTTTAGAAGTGAGGGTTGTACATTTCACATACAGCATGTTGTTTGACAACTTTTCACAAGCCAACCCTGACATTCAGGAAATGAAATGCAAATGGCAGAATTGGCCGGGCTCAGTGGCTCAGTCAGCGCCTTGGGAGGCCGAGGCGAGTGGATTGCCTGAACCCACAGGTTCTACACCAGCTTGGGCAACTTGGTGAGACCTCGTCTCTACAATAACTCAAAAAAATTAGCCGGACATGGTAGTGCGCACCTGTAGTTCTGGTTACTTGGAAGGCTTAGGCAAAAGGATCACCGGAGCCCAGCAGGTCCGATGTTGGGATGGCTGTGAGCGTGCCACTGCACTCTGGACAGAGTAAGACTCCAACTCAAAAAAAAAGAAAGAAAGAAAGAAGATGGCAGAATTTGCCTGAAGATCCACAATCTATAAACAGAACTGCTGCTCTAATGAGGGGTGGCATCTCAGACATATTCATAACCAATTACTGGGGGTCAAGTCCCAACAGATATCTGGGTTTAAGGGAGTGAATTCTATGCTGAAGGCAGAGAGGGAGAAGAGCACATAAAAAGTGAATTTGCTTTTCCAGACCACAAGGCATTTGTACCGAGGTGACTACGTGTGTCAGCATCGAGGAATCCCTCCTCCTGGAAGCATAGAGGAAATCTCTTAAAATCGGAGGGGAGAGGTGTTTTCCCCACATCAATCCGGCTTTGGAGACATTCTATTAGAGACATATGCCTCTTTCCCAAAAAACAACAATGAGGTGTTCTGTGTGCTAACAACATAGCTTAAAAAAAAAAAGCAGAACAGAATTCTGCGTTTTTATAAAACTTGATTTAAAAAATAGTATTTCAAACTGTACAGTCACCAGAAGCATACAGCTCTCAAAAATGCGCACACTTCCCTTGGCATCTCCAGCACCTCCAGCCTTCTGTGCCTGGTCTGTTTTGGCATCTCCATTTTCTGCAGGGTAATTCCCCTCCTCACCAGCATCGGCTTTTCCCTTTTTCCCTTTGGGTCCCCTCCCTCCCTTCTTAGCCAGGGCCTTCTTAGGCATGGGCTCTGGCTTAGGAGGAGCGGGTTTAGCCGACAGCCTTGCAGATCTTCTCGGGGTTCGTCCTTCACCTTGGCTTTATCTCCTTTAGCATTGCATCCCCTTCAGCCTTTCTCTTGGGCCTGGTGGTGACAGTGTTGGGTCTAAAGTGCTGGACGCAGGGATGGAGCGGCACGCGGGCTTTGTTCGGTCTGAGGGTCATCCGTGCCTCCTCCTCTTCACACTGCTCCAGAACGAATTCCTTTAAGTAGAGTTCCAGAGGTCTTGAAAATAAAGTTGTTTTTTTTAAAATTCTGTTTTAAAACCTTTCTGTCCTTTTGCTGTTCGCAAGGTCCCATTGTTCTCACTGGTGTGGACTTGGGACCGCCTGTTGGAACACAGAGTGCATTCGTGGAAATAACAACACACAGGATTGGGTGGTAAGAGTATACATGATCAGATGTTAGTCCTCGGGAAATGGAACCTAGTTTCATGGGAAGGGTGTCATCAGCATCTGAAGGAAATCATTCCAAGTCCTCACAGTGGATGTCGCCGGTGTGGGGTGACCCTGGCTGTCTTACATGACAGCCTCCTCTTAGGTGTTTCTGGTTCCCCCTGCAAGCGCCTGGCAGCTGATGAAGCCACGGCTCCTTCCTGCCCCACGCCGTCCAGTGACTGCCCCCTCCTGGATCATGAGCTCCAAGCTGCTGTGTGACCTGGGAGGCCCTAGTGCTCTGACCAGCCTACTGCTGACCCGAGTTTTCCTCTGCTTGTCCCCCTGCAGCCAGCAGGCCCTGTGGTCCCTGAGGACCCTTGGCCTCCTGCCCCTTCCGCCTGGAGCACTTTCTTCCCTAGTCTCCACTTGCTGGTCGGCCTCGTCTCCTGACAGAGGTGCCCCTGTCTGCCCTCCTAGCACCCGCTGCTGCCGGACGTGGAGTGACTTATGTTTCGCTCCTGAGCTGTGTGTCCACTGCTGTGTTTCCAGAGCCTAAAACAGGGTCTGCCATAATACGTTCTCGGAGAGGGACAGTTGGAGTGGCTTCACATAGGAGGGAGCTCGCACTTATTTTCAAATACAGATACTCGTGGCCTTAAACACATCTAAATACGAAATCTGTCATTTAAAAAATACCAGTTGAGCACTCACAGTGTTTCAGGTGCTGTGTGTAACGATGAGAGTAGATGTGACCGTGCCCATTGGCAGTGCAGTGGGCTTCTGAGATGTGGACGTGCCTGTTGGCAGTTCTCAGTGCAGTGGGCTTGGTGCGAAACCCCGTCCCTAGTAGTCACAGTGCTCGTTTGCATCTCATGTTTTAAGAAGCCCAGATAACCAGATGCGTAGCTGTGCTTAGCCCGTTCCTTTTCTGTAAGTCTTTGCCTTAGAATTATTTTTTTATGGAACATCTGCTGAGATCCTTTCAGGTGAGGTCACCGTTGACCTTTGGGAACAGCCCTCCGTAGAGGGTGGTGGGGCGGGAGCGGTCGGGCAGAAGGGCCTGCCGCCTGATAAAAGTGGTGCTCCCGTAGGTGAGGGTAATTCCTCCTACTTGCCGTTTGTTCCCCTTCCAGAGAGCTCCACTGGCAGCCACGCATAAGCAGGTACAGGCAGTTCATCTTTCCTCTCTGAGCAGCTGTTGCTTCTCTCTTTTTTCCTTCCCATTAAGCAACATTCTCTTTCCTTCTGAACCTGCCCAAGGAGGACCCAAGAGATTCTGGCAGGGAGGTCTTACTGGTCATCTCAAAAGTGCTTGTGGCTTTCAGACAGCCCGTTTTTTAGGGGAGGAGGCGTCGTGAGCCCTCAGAAGGAATGTTAACTGTAATAGCTGTTACTCATCGTGTGCCCCTGTGCGTCTGACATGCAGTGGAAGGCACTTCACTTACGTCTTTTAATTCTGACTCTATTAGAGGGAGATTATCTGTGTTATGTTATGTATGAAAGCAAAGACAGGCCTGGCACAGTGGCTCACACCTGCAATTTAGGTACTTCGGGAGGCCGAGGAGATATTGCCTGAGCCCGAGAGTTGGAGACCACCTGGGCAACACAGTAAGGTCTCGTCTCTGTGAAAAGTAAAAAATTAACCAGGCATGGTGATGCACGCCTGCGATCCCGCCTGCTCAGGAGACTGAGGCAGGAGAATCACCTGAGCCCAAGAGGTTGAGGCCGCAATGAGCTATGATCATGCACTCCAGCCTGGGCAACAGAGCAAGACCCTGGCTCGGTGGCTCAGCCTGTAATCCCGCGACTTGGGAGGCTGAAGTGAGTGGATTGCCTGAGCCTGTGGGTTCGAGACCCGCCTGGGCAACTTGGCGAGACCTCATCTCTACAATAAACCAAAAAATTAGCCAGGTGTGGTAGCGTGCGCCTGTAGTTCCAGCTACTTGGAAGGCTGAGGCGGAAGGATCGCCGGAGCCCAGCAGGTCGAGGCTGCGGTGGCCGGGAGCGGCCCTGCACTCCAGTCTGGGCAACTCTAACTCAAAAAAAAAAAATATATTTCCAGGCTGTAGAGTTAGTGCACAGAGCCATCTGGTAGCTCTGCAGGTGTTGCCCTTTCCATTATACATTTGTCCATGAAGATTTTTAATAAATTATAAGCACTTTTGAACACCTTTCCTTATATCTGTTTTAGCTTTCACTGGTCAAGTCTTGTGATGCAGATAGCACAAAACCCCTCTCATGTTTCTCTACAGGTGAAATTGGGGTAGTAGTACCGATCAAGGGCCACCTGAAGGAAAAGGCTTGCACGAGGAGTCAGGGATGGATCCACCTGCCACCCTTCATGTAGAGGGGGCAACTTATGGCTGCTGGTGTCTGTAGCAGCTCTTTCAGATCTGTCCTTACTTCTTGGGTTCCTAGACCAAGACCAATCATTTAATTGAGGAGAACAACATAAATGTGCTACCTTTTATCTTATGTAAAGTGCTCTTTAAGGCCAAACATGGTGGCTCACCCCTGTAATCCCAGCACTTTGGGAGGCTGAGGTGGGAGGACTGCTTGAGTCCAGGAGTTCCAGACTAGCCTGGGCAATAGAGCGAGCCTTCATCTTTACCAAACAAAACAAAACAAAACAAAAAAAACAGCTAAGGCTGTTGCACTTTTTTTTTTGAGTTGGGGGTCTCACACTGCCTCCCAGGCTGGAGCACAGTGGCACAGTCATGGCTCTCTGCAGCCTCAGCCTCCTGGCCTCCTGCGCTCACGGGACCCTCCTGCTTCAGCCTTCCAGGTAGCTGGGACTGTGTGTCTGCCACCACACTTGGCTAATTGTACTTTTTTTGTAGAAGCGAGGTCTTGCCATGTTGCCCAGGCCCTGCTTTACCTTCTTAGCATTCCTGTGTTCGCTGGAGTAGCACCTCTCATTTTCTCCAAGAACTTTCCTTTGCATTTGCAACTTGGCTAGCTGTTGGGCGGAAGGGGCCAAGCTCTTGGCCTGTCTCAGCTCCTGACTGCCTCCCTCACTCAGCTTCATCATCTCTCCCTGTTGGTTTAGAAACGTGCAACTCTTCCTTTCGCTTGAGCACTTAGAGGCCATCTTAGGGTTGTCAGCTGGCCTGGTTTCAACACCGTTGTTGTCAGGGATGCCAGAGAAGAGGGACGGCGACGGGAATGGCGGGTCCGTGGGGCAGTGAGAATACACATTGATGATTGAGGGTGCCATCTCACGCGGGCATGGCACGTGGCGCCCCAAAGCAGCTTCAGTAGCAATGTCACGGGTCGCTGTGATGGACGTCACAGTGATGGAGAAGCTTGCAGCACTGTGACAGTCCCAGGAGGCAACAGGGACGTGATGCAAGCACGTGCTGTTAGAAAGCCACAGCCCATGGCTGCGCTGGTGCAGGGTCGCCAGGGAGCGCCAGCCTGGAGCAGGCGCGTATTTGCTAGGTGCAGGGGAAGGAAGCGGCCAGGGTGTCCTGGGGCAGCCATGCGCGGACAGGGCGCCTCAGGGCTGCCAGCCTGGGTTGCACCTGCAGTAGCTTTGCCAGGTCTCCCCGTTTTGTAGAGGTGCGGTGTCTCTGTACCATTAGTGCATGTCCTGGTAGACCTGACACGACCTCCTCTGGAGGACCCACCTGGGCACGGTCGTGGCCAGAGCTGTTGGCTGTGCCAGTGGCGGCTCTGGCAGCATGACTCACCCCCTCACACCCTTCCAGCACAGCCACAGGCGTGGTGAGACTGGCGGTGCTGCTGCTCGGGAGCCCCCAGCCTCTCCCCAGCTGTGCCTCCACCCTTTCCTTCCACACCTGCCTCCAGAGGGCCCCTGGGAAAACGCCTGGCAGCTCTGTAGAAGGTGCCAGTCCTTGGGCCTTCTCTTGAAACTCTGACTTCTGCTGGGGAGTCTCGCCAAAACAGGCCTGCCTGCAGGTGCCAACGCGACCTGCCAGGCCACAGTGTCCTCTGTGCTTGCTGGTGAGGACTCTCCTGCATGGAAGGGCTCAGCCTCCTCCCATTTTTCTTCTCCCAGTTGCTTGCTTCCGTGTGGGCCATGAGCTGACATGTTGATGCCCAGACTGCCTGACTTTGGCCAGCAGGATCCACCTCACCTGGTTTCCGTGTTTTGTGACGTGTCCTCCTCATTTTTTTTTTTTTT
>CAUYQG010060753.1:0-13790 GCA_963574415.1 Tarsius wallacei | reverse complement strand
GAAGCCAAACTTATTATTATTATTTTTTAATTTCATGGGTTGTATCTGAACAATCATTATCAAACAGTATTATATAGACTTTGTTCTGTGTTGTCTTCTAAAAATTTTAGAATTTTGCATTGTACCTTGAGGTCTATGATTTATTCAAGTTAAGATTTGTATATATAAGGTTTAGGACATGTGTCTAAGTTCCTTTTTAAAAATATGGATGCTAAGTTGTTTTGGAACTATATATTGAAAGACCATAATTTATCTGTTGAATTGCTTTGTGCCTATATAAAAAAAAATCAACCAAGTATATTTGTATGGGTCTAATTCTGTATACCCTATGCTGCTGCATTTATCTATATTCCTTTTTTTTTTTTTGCCAATATTACACTGTTGTTCTACTGCAGCCATACAGTAAATCATGAAACTAGTTAGTATATGTCATCAAATTATTTATCTTCAATGTTTTTAAGACTGTTTTAGTCCTTTGCCTTTTCACATACATTTTTAGAAACAGTTTGTCAATGTCTGTAAAATAGTCTGCAGGGATTTCATTGAGATTGCCTTTGAAAATACATATCAATTTGAGAAGAATGGACACCTTAATATTGTCTTCCAATTTGCAAATATAAATGTCTCTCTTTGATTTCTTTAATGAGTGTTTTATAGTTTTCTACATTCATATTCTGTTAGATTTTTATTTACTTCAGGTTTTAGTGCTATTGTAAATAGACTTTTAAACTTCAATTTTCAATTTCTCATAGACTAGCAATTCACTTTTGTATATTCATGCTGTATGCTTGCTTGTTAGTTTCAGTTTTTTGTTTCAATTCTTTGAGGTTTCTCTACACAGACAGTTTTGTCACTTGTAAGAAAAGACTTTTATTTATTACTCTCCCTTCTATTTTGTGTAGGTTTTATTTGTTTGTTTAAAGATCAACCACACTAACTAAGACTTCCAGTAAAATATTGGGTGGCAATTGTGAAAAAGGACAACGTTGCCTATTTTCCAATTTTAGGGGAAAGTCTTTATTCTGTCATCATTATGTATAATATTAACAGTAAGCTTTTCTTTTTATTTCTTCAGTGAGATTAAGAATGTTTCCTCTTATTTGTACTTTTTAACATAGTGTTGAATCTTTTTGAAATGACTTTTCTTCATCCTATGATGTGGTCACAAGTTTTTATTCTTGTTTAATCTGTTAATATGATAAATTGCATTTCTTGAATTAAGAAAATTGAACCAGCTCTGCATTTACTGATTAAATCCTATTTGGTCATGATTCTTTATCTTTCTACTTATTTTTGGATTCACTTTGATAATATTTTTGTTAAATATTTTTGTGTATGTTATCATGAGAGGTATTGGTCTATAGTTTCTTGTGATATCTTTATCTGGATTAATGTAATACTGGTCTCACATAATGAATTGAGAAGTAAATAGCCCCTATTCTTCTATTTTCTTAAAGAGTTTGTGAAGAATTGATATTTCTTACTGAAATATTTAGCAAAATTTACCAACAAATCCTTCATATCCCCTTGTATATTATAAAGATAACAACAAAACTGTTGCTGATTATAAGACAAAGAAGAAATCACGTTCTCTTTATAATGAAAGGTAACTACTTAGGAAAAAATCATAATTCTGAATTTTTTGTAACTGAAAATATCTAAACTGAAAGAAGTGCCAAAAGAGTACACAAGTGGGGAATTTAAAATTTATTGTCTCAGAATCACACAGATAAAAAATATAGTTAACATATAGAGATTAAACACAATAAGCACTTTAATCGACATAGAACCCTGCAAAAAGTTAGAAAATACATTATTTTTAAAAGTACACATGAAACGTTAAAAACAAGCAAAGTAATTGACCATGTATTAAACCACAAAGAGAATATCAAGAAATGCAAAATATCAATATATTAGAATCTATGATCTCTGAACGTAATGCAATGTTATATACAATAATTATACGATTCAAGACACACAGAGAGGCAGTGACAAGTGAAAACTCCCAGTACCTCTTTAAACTGCAAATTGATGAGCAAATAATAAACAAAAAAAGTATTGTTTCTTTAAGCCAGTAGATCCTATGGTGTTTTTAAAAATATTCCATAGATAATTAATCCCTGAAACATTATAATTATGGTTTAACATTTAGAGTATCATGTGCCAGACATTGTTCTACGTACTTAAAATTAAACTCATATTAATTTATTTAATTACCAAAGTTAGGTTCTATTCAAAACTGAGATTTACAAGTGAGAAAATTGAGTTGCAGGTGGGTTTTGTCACCTGCTCAAGGTCAGAGCTTCTCAGTGGTGGTGCTGGATAAAATTGCTTCAGTGCGCTTAGTGTCAGCCACTATGTTTCAAAATTAAAGTGTCAGCCGGGCTCGGTGGCTCAGCCTGTAATCCTGCGCCTTGGGAGGCTGAGGTGAGTGGATTTCCTGAGCCCGCGGGTTCGAGACCCGCCTGGGCAGGCGAAACCTCATCTCTACAATAAATCAAAAAATTAGCCGGGCGTGGTAGCGCGCGTCTGTAATTCCGGCTACTCGGAAGACTGAGACGGAAGGATCGCCGGAGCCCAGCAGGTCGAGGCTGTGGTGGCCGGGGGCGGCCACTGCACTCCAGTCTGGGCGATCAAGAGGGACTCCAACTCAAAAAAAAAAAAAAAAAAAGTGTCTTGAGTAATACTGAGTTGAACATAGATTTAACAGGTCCTGATAAAAACTAGACTTAGACTCAATTACAGTAATTCCAGCTATGATTTGGTCAATGCCACTAAATTACCTGTATGATTTTAGGGAGTCGTTTAAGTTCTTTGTGATTGCTTTTTCTACTCAAAATCAAAATACTGCAAAACAATTCTTCACTTTTTCTTTTTATGAGGCATAAAATCACTCAAAAATATATGGGACTTTATATTCACTTTTATAGAAAAACTCTATCATACTGGTGGACATTTATAAGATGGCTCAAGAAGTAATCAAATAATACAAGTTTTAATTGATCACTGCTTTAGTAGAAAGCGTTTTCTCTTATTACAGTCAAATAAAGCATGGGAAATAAAAAAAATTCTTGAAAATCACTGTGTTCCCCATTCTTACAATTGCTTTAATAATTTATAGAGATAGCATGTAAGGTGACAGGAAATTGATACTCAGACAAATATGTTTCCCCAAACTACTGTCAAATGAGCTGGCCTCTGGATGTGTCCTGAATGGTGTGGCAGTTGTAACAGTCCCTAAAGAAATCAGTGAGCTTTAGCAATTTGACAAAATGACTCTGCAGAGCATCAACCTTTACAAATTACTCTTTGTTTGAATACTAAAATGAATAATATCATTTCCAAAGAGCATATGGGGATAATGATGTATATCTTCTACTCCCTCTGGATCAAAGTATATCTATTATTTTAGACTAAATTCTCATTTACTCTGTTCTTAGGGAAATGTCCCCATAAAAAAGAAAAGTGTCACTCAGCAACTTTGGGTTCACAAAATGTTACTCTTGATGCAACTTCTAAAAAATCAGTTAAGATTAAACTCATGCAGAAACTAAAGAGATATACAAAATTTTCCAACTGGACTTTAATTATTTAAAAACAGCAAACATTTCCATGACTATGACATATTTAGCTATAGGAATGTTCATACTCGATTTTTTTTCTTTCTTTTGTTTTCTTTGTTATTATTATTCTTTCTTTCCAATCCAGTTTCCATCTGCTCCCCCTTTTTTATTTTAAGGTTTCTAACTACAATATCTAAATGTTGAACTGTAGTACATAACATAAATGTACAAATATAAGCTACAAATCCTCATGGTACCTTATAGGAAAAGAGATCTAAATAAATGTGGGGTATATCTACTTATAGTCCCATAGCAATGATTTTGGGAGTTTCTAAAATATTTTTATGTTTTGATTTCTTCATTCGTAAAGTCACTATTGTGATGTTAATATTACTATCTGATAGGATAGGTATGGTTACCGAGCAAGCTGCTGAATGTGGAAGCTTCTAGTAGTTTCCAAAATTCTATTCAAATATAGTACCAGATTATTTTTTAAAAAGCACAGTGTCAAAATGTTGGGATGAGAGAAAAGGAAAACAAACACTATGTTTACAATCATTCCTGCTCTTAATAGATATTATATATACTCCATGAATTTAAAATAAGACATCTAAAATTCTTTTTCTGTTATATATCTAGATGCAGAGTCATTGAGAAATAGTAATTTGTTAAATAGTCCTTCCTCTGATGAGGGATGTCATAGTAATCAGTTCTTGGATAAGGAGGATCTTTTAAAAGGAGTATTTATTTTAATAGTTACTAAATATCAAGAATCAATAATTATTGCATGAAGAAATTATACTTCTATATGAATAATGATATTATGTTTGGCTTTGCAACAGAAGAGCTTAATAAACTAAAACTGATTATCTCTAATCAAACGCCTAAAAGTTTTATAATAACCAACATGTGAATTTGTAATCTAAATAGATCTGGAGGCCAGACAACTCTAATTATTATTTTGAGCTTTTCAATTGATAAAATTTTGCTTAAATTGATTATTCTAATAATAGTAAATGTTTTTCACTCTCTTATAAATTTGTGGTGCTTCTGTTTACAAGAAAAGTTCATCTGATACCGAGAGGGAAATATAGACAAAATAGGTTTCATATGAAATGTTTACTCCCAATTTCCACAGAACAAAATTTAGCTAAAGAAGCAAGACCAATGCCATGAGATTTTCTGCCGGAGTTTTTTCCTAAACTTCTGAAAGCCTATACTTGAACTGCTCCCCAGACCGGAGCTTTATCCTAGTCAGCAATGACCTCACAGAGGGCACCACCTCTGTATTTGCAACTGCCTGGGTTTTTGGCCCTTTCCCTATACTTCTGTGCATATTTTGCTTGAAAAATATATACGTACTGACATTCACTCTAATAGCATAATCACAATCTTACTCTGATAAACTAAAATAAAATGTGTTTGCTTTAAAAAAATTTTTTAAAAGATTATACTGCTTCTACACACACACACACACACACACACACACACATGCATACTCATGTACTTATTGAGATATCTCCATCCTAAATTAAATATCCTTTTTATATGACTTACATACTTTATCTCTCAAACCCTATTCATCACAACACAGTACAGATAATCTCTCAGCATACTGCTTGACATACTCTGGTTCCCTACCCTGGTTTACTTCTCTTCTGATCATAACCTACTAGTTTTAATAAATGTCTAGGTGTGCTGGTAAATGTTTAACAACTAGCTCTTTAAAAAATGACCATTATTTGCAATGTTTGCAGCTCTCTGTTGTTAAAATATTCACACCATGGGTCATTTAAATCTATCAACGTGATACCACTCACCTAGAAAATTCCTTGAAATTTAACAATGTGCTCTTGAGAACCAGTATAATCTGGCCTTCTCAGTTTACTAAAAAAGTAGGATATTTAAAACATAAAAAATACTGGGTGTGTGTTTGTTCAAGCTGTGCTAAGAACAGCACTGGGACAAATTTGGAAAAGATTTTAAATTACTTTATACCCTATAACCCTCATTTATAACAACAATTCATCAAGTAGCTGTGAAAATCTATGTAAAAGCTTTACCACAGTGGGAGACACATCAAAGGAATCAAGAAATAGCTGCTGTCATTAGTGTTAGGCATGTCTTTGTGCCTCAGTTATTATAATCATTATATCATCCTTCTATTATTTCATTTAAACTTTATATATTGGATACATCAGAACCTACATTGCTCTTCTTTGCTTTTGTTTATACATGACATGTTATTATTACAAGTGTTTCGATTTTTTTTACTTTGATAACACTCATGATTGAATTATTCAAAACTTAGTTCAAAAGCCTTTCTTTGAGTCTTATTCCGATTCTTAAATTAGATATTTCTCTACAAACATGGGGGTTTCTTCTTATATATAAAAGACAATACACTATGGTCCCAATTACTTTTAACTGATATCGAGGGCCACTCTGGCTCAATGAGTGTGACATTTACAACTGACCACAGATGACATATATGTCATTCTTTTTGGCATTTTTATGATCTTTATATTCAATTTTTCCTCATTATTCCCTTCAATAAGCCCTTTACATACCCATTTGAATGTCAGGACCCAAATGGGCCATCCAATTTGAATGCCTACATGGTTTCTCTAAAATTAAATGCCATTAAAGTATTTACCAACTTGAATATCCAATGGATTTTACAACTGTTTATTCCTTTGTGTTTATGTCAATTGGTACTTAAGTGGGCTATGTTCCCCACCTACAATACAGTGTTAATGTAGCTAAATTCACTTGTGTGTAATCATGGGTTGGGTCAAATGTGGGAAGAAAATTGTGAAAATATTTTCCAAGTGTAAAAATTTCAGATGTCATGATACAGTCAATATTCAATTCACATTCTACAGTTTGCTAGTCACTCTGCAAGTACAATCTAATATACTTTCTATGATTATGGAGAAGTTATTAAGATTTACAGATTGAGTAATTTTTGCTATTTTCCTCTTTAGAAATCATCAATTCTTTTTTCTTTCCTTAAAATAAAGTTTATTTTTAAAATCTTTTATTATTATTATTTATGTTTTATTTCACTAGCTTTAGGGGGTACAAATAGTTTTCAGTTACACGGATGCACTGAATAGTGCTGAAAAAGTCTAGCCTTTAAGTATACCCACAACCTCCACCTCTGCACATTGTACTTGGTAGGTGATTTTTTTGTCCCTCTATCCCTTCACCCCTCCTCCTTCCGAGTCGCCAATGCCCATTATATTATTCTCTATGCCTTTGCAGATACTTAATTTAGCTCTCACTTATAAGTAGGAACATGCAGTATTTGGTTTTCTGTTCCTGAGTTAGTTCACTTGGGATGCTGCTCTCCAATTTCAACCAAATTGCTGCAAAATACATTATTGTATTGTTTTTGATATAGCTTAATAATGTTCTATAGAATATATATATCACATATTCACAATCCACTGATCAGTTGATGGGCATTTACGGTGATTTTACATCCTTGCAATTGTGAATTGTGCTGTGATGAGCATTCGGGCACAGGTGCCTTTTTATTTTAATTTACTTATTTATTTTTATTTGGGGCAAACAAATAGTTTTGGTGTGGGCAAATGTACCCACCACTCCCACCTGTGCACACTGTGCACACTGTATCTGATAGGTAATTTTTTGACCCTCCCTACTCATGCCCCTCCCCCTTCTAAGGCCCCATGTCCATTATACCACTCTTTCTGTCTTTGCATATACTCAGTTCATCTCCCACTCATAAGTGAGAACACCGTAGTGTTTGGTTTCTGTTCCTGAGCTAGCTCACTTAGGATGATGTTCTCCAATTCCATACAAGTTGCTGCAAAAGACATTGTTTCATTCTTTTTGATAGCTGAATAGTATCTCATGGTGTATACATTTTCATTATCCACCGATCAGTTGATGGACATTTGGGTTGATTCCACATCTTTGCAATTGTAGGTTGTGCTGTGATAAACATGCAGGTCTCATTTTAGTGGATAATCTCTAACAAATTTATTTTAGTGCTATAAAGTGTTGTGTTTCTTCTAATCACCGAACCTCACACGCTATTTCTTTCACATGAATAATCCTTTCCAGCCCCATATTCTCCTCACAACACATGCTCAAGGCACATAATCCCACGTCCCTCCACACACCCTTTAACTTGCTGCCTCAAACCCACTTCTCAAGTGTCACCTCAGCGTTACTTAATTTTTTTTGATGTTGGGTTTTGTCCAGTCACAACCTCGACTTCCCTACTCACTATATCTGTCCACATTGCAGTATTGAATCTTTTATTTTCCCCAGTAGACTATAAGATTTGTTACAACCAAATACATGTTTGAATTATCCTTTTTTGTACTTTCAGCAAATAGAAGTTGCCTATGATAGAGTAGATTACTAATTTATAGTTAACAAATAATTCAGTGAATAAACACTCTCTTCTACACATGCCATTGGTTTTGGTTAGAAAGTCACTGAGTTTTAAAGTTTTGCTCTATACTATATAATATTAACACTGAAAGAAAAAAGAAAATCATCACATTTTTGTCTTATATCATGCAAGAGAGACTAGTACCAATTGGGACTGTAGCACTTGCTGCACATAACTCATTCATTTGGAGTAGGATGTCACTTCTTTCATTATAAGATTGCCAAGATACAAGATATGTGGGATGAAATATCAGCAAACAAAGGACCTTCACTGGGGGGTTATAACATAGGGGAAAAGATAGTCACAGTGTGAGCAAGAGTTTTATGAGTCTGTCAATTGACTGATTGGCAGGTCTCTGTAAAATGGGCCTTGTGGGATTTCGTACTTGAATTTTAATTAAACCAAAATTATTCATTGTTCAGTTCTAAATCCCTAAAGAGAAATTGAAAATCTTGCAGAGGGACTCCCAACAGTAATTACATGTTCTGCTGAAATTTAATTGACTTGCATCACCCCAATAGACCTGACAAACAAAGAGCTATGTCGTGGCATAGATTTTTAGAGAGATTAGATGAAAGGCAAAAGTCTACTAATAAAAAAATGGCCAAAATTTCAATGGGTGCTTTAATGTGAGAGAAGAAAAATAAGAATATTCTTTAATGTGGGTCACCCATATGTTTATGGTGATTGGAATATACTGTTCTGGACCAATATTTTAGGCAGTGTATCATATTAGCGTTCAAAATAATATCTAAAATATCTCATAATTTTCTTAAACAGTAGCAGTTCTTTGGTTGATTTTCTCTGTTTTCATAAATTTATTAACCCTAGAAGACATGATTAACCATCTGTTGAAATTTTGCTTTGAGTCTTTTTTCCCCCCCTTCATGGTAGTAATTAACTGAATGTATTCATTTTCTCTCTTGTCTAAGCTTTTCCTGTACCTCTTACCATTCAGGCCATGCACAAATCAAAGCTTATTAGTCACACGGGCATAGAATATACCCAAGGGTAAAGAATGTAAGATCCTAGAATTATAAGTAGTCTTATTTTACTAACACCACTGTCCAGTTCTTTGATGACACATCACACCTTTTTTTCAGGATTCTTTCTATCTTTTGTTGATCCTTTTCTGTGTACTTCATCATGTCTGTTGCAAACTTTCAGATAGCTCTTGCCCTTATATCTATCCATGTCCTGGGAAAGACCCTCGCATAAAATAGAGAAAATGGAAAACCAGTCAAAGTCACATTTGTTGGAGTCAGTTGTAGTCAGATGTGTGCAACAATAGCAGACAAGTTGTCTTTAGTGGCTTTCACGTGGGCTTTTGGGATCCCCCGTTCTGGTGGTTTAACAGCTGAGGTTGTGAGTGCCAGCTTCTGGCTACTTCACCTCTCAACCCCAGCCTTTCCTTTTAAATGTTGCACATGCTTCTAATTTTCTACACTGAGACATTTGACATTTGAGGTGTACAAAATAGCTCATTTTTCCTAATTAAAATATAATAAAATATACATTTCAAATAAAATCTGGATAGATTATAGCAAAGGGATCAGTTGAAACGTTATCTGAGAATGATCCCAAAGTAATGTTACGTGTCCTGACAATTTTCCAATGTGTTTCTTCAAAAGTACAGATAATATTTTTATATATGATTAGAATCAGGTCTATGAAATAGTCAGAAGATGTTCATTTCCTTGATACACTTAATAAAAGCTGATAAAAATAGAAAAAATAAGCATGCTTTTTTAAAAAAATGAGGCATGAGTTTCCTGACTCCCAGCTAAAAACTTATGAGTGATTGTTCAAGCCCAGTCATAAGCAATTGCAAAGACTGTACCAGGCACTCCTCATGGGGAAGCTGTTCTTACCACACCAGTTTTGACACACAGCCAGGGTCCTGCAGTATCTTCAGGAAGGGACAGTTTCTGAGGAAGGACTCTGGTGCCACTATCTGGAAGTCTTTTTACAGGTGTGTGGGGTTCTGTTGAGGCCCTCTCTCAAGCACTTCTGGACTTATCAGTAGAAAGCAAAAAATCTTTAAGACATTCTTCTCCACTCTGACTCAGTACTTTTCAACTTCTAACCCTTTCCCTCTCTCCTAGCTCAGGCCCCTGGGGTCTATAAAAAACTGCAGAAGCCTTTTGTTGGGGGCTTTCTCAGCAACGAGATGATTCCCTTCAGCTGTGCTAATTCATCTGACTGTCTCCCTCACTGTTTCATGGGGGAAAGGTAGATGCTTTATGCTAAGAGCCGAAATTGACCAAAATTAATGATAATTTACAGTTCAAGCCTCCCCCTGGAAGTTGCAAGTCTTTAATATGTTCCAGAGTTCCAAAATACTTACATCAGACAGACACTTAGGACAATTACTGTCCAGGTAAAAAAGCAAATACGTGGTGCTTCCTATTCCAACAACTCCCCTCTAGTTTCCATGCTTATTTCTTTTTGTTGAAGTATCTATTTAAACCATTTTATTTTTCAGTTTTTAAAAATTTGGGTTGGTTTCCTTTTTATTCATTCTTCTAGATTAACATCCTTTGCAAGAAGCATGTATTATAGATCATGCCTCCTAGGCATTGACTTGCCCTTTCATTTTCATACCAATGTGTTTTGAAAATGTTTTAAATTTGATACAATCTTTCATTTTATGGTTTGTATATTTGTGTTCTATGTCTATGCCTAATAGAAAACGTTGGAAATAATTTCTCCTATGTTTTACCCTAAACATTGCATAGCTTTAGGTTACACTTTCAAGTCTATTTTGCATTGTTATATGTATATTATGAGGTATGAATTGAAGAAATATATTTGTGTGGGGGAGGCACATATGCCTATCTAAATGTGCTCACCCATTAATTGAAAAGACTGTTCTTTCTCTACTGAATTACCTTTGCGTCTTCATCAAAAACAACTGGCCATGTCTGAGTTAGCAGTAAGCACATTTCTGGTCTGCAGAGGTTTCTTCAGTGGTCTATATGTATACTTTACATATTTGTCTAGCCTGTACTGCCTTGATTTTTGTAGATTTATGGTACGACTGGAAATTGCATAGTGTGATTCCTCTAACTTCATTATTTTCAAAAGGAATCTTAGCTTTTCTAATTCTTTCATGTTTTCATATAAAATTTAGAAGCAATTTCTTGATTTCTATAATAAAAGACTGCTAGAACTTTGGTTAGGTTTGCATTGAAATGATAAAGTCGATATTTTAACACTATTTTGTCTTTCAATCCTTAAAAATAATATGTCACTCTATTTAGTATTTAATAATATGTCACTCTATTTAGGCTTTATTTGATTTATCTCATCAATGTTTTGTAATGTTCAACCATGAAAATATTCTCATATTATGTTAGCTTTATCCCTAAAGCTATTCAATGGGCCTATAGTAAATGGTATTATTTTACTTTCCAGTTCTTCATTACTATAATATATAAACACACACACACACACACACACACACACACACATACATATGCACACACACACTAAACTTAATACTTAGATCTAGTAAATTAATTTAATTTTAGGAATTTTTAAAATGTAGACAACAATGCAATATGCAAAAGAGATGCTTCATTTAGTACTATTTAGGTACCCCTTCTTGAATATATTGTGATAATTTTTATCTTTCAAGGAATATGTAAATTTTATCTGTTTTAAGTTTTTTTGGCATAAACTTGTTTATAGTATAGTATAGTGCTATTATCTTTTTATGCACCTCAGATATGTAGTGGTATGCTGATATTATTTATGACATTGGTAATTTGTGTCTTCTATTTCTTTCTTTTTTGTCACTCTGACTACAAATTTGTTAGTATTGTTAATCATTTCAAATAACTTAATTTTTTGGTTAACTATTTCCAATTTTTCTGATTTCTATGTTTTTATTTTTTTCTGTTTGCTTTGTGTTTATATTGCATTTGCATTTCTACTCTTATGTCCTAGATCATTGCTTTAAGACCTTTATATTCTCTAACATAAGCATATAATACTATATATTTGTCTATAAACATTGCTTTCACTGAATTCTACCTACACATTTTGATAGATTGCCATGCCTGTCTGGATTCTGGATAAAAGAGTTGTGTTTTCATTTTTACTCAGTTCAAAATATTTTTTAATTTCTCGTGTAACTTCCACAGAAAAGACTGCTAGGCATAAAGTTCTGCATAAAGTTATGTAGAAGTATGTTGTTAAAAGTATACTCTTTTATTTTCAAATATTTGTCAATTTTCCAGATCCTATCCTTAGTACTGATAATGTCATCCAGTTTATTTTGAGTAATGCTTTTACATTTATCTTGTTCTAGCCTTCTTATTTTAATCTATTCCTATTTTCTGTTTTTAAACTATTTCATAGTGAAAGGGTGACATTGTACTGAAACATATAATCAAATTGTGCTTTCTAATTTACTATCAAATGTTGATGGATAATTTAATGTATATTTACATAGTTGTAAACAAGTATGCATAATTTTCTCTGTAGGATATCTGTGAAGTTCTTGATATTTATGTCTTATGTTTTGTTTTTCTCCTTACATTCCTATCATTCTTGATTTTCTATTTTCTTTTTGCCATATTTCTTCTTCTGTTTTCTTGTAAGTAATAAATTGATTATTATTTACTGAATTATATGATCAAAATGGTAGGCAGTTTTTTTACCTGAATATTTTATCAGAAGTCTTTTATTTTTACTCTTAAAATGTTCCACAGTATTTTTTTATTTTTAATTTTAAAGATGTGGGGTACAATTCAGGGTTAGGTATACAAATGTTCATAATGCAGGTACCCTTGCTGATGAGGTGTGCCCCCCTGGCAGTTTATCAGTACTGCCAATCCCACCTGCTGTCTCCCCTGGCAATTTCCCATTACCGCCAATCCCTTTCTTACACTATTATGATCATTGTTCAAGGTCCACTTATGAATGAAAAAATGTGGCACTCAGTTCTTTGTTTCTGTGGTAGATCACTCAGTGTTATAGAGTCTAAGTTCATCCAAGTTGCTGCAAAGTTCATAATTTTGTCCTTCTTGGTGGCTGCATAATATTCTATCATGTATAAGTAGCACATTTTAAATATCCGTCCTCTTCCAATGGGCTGAACAGTTGATTCCATGTTTTTGCTATTGTGAATAATGCTGTGATAAATATAAGTGTGCAGGTATCTTTTTCATAGAGTGATTTGAGTTCCTCCTGGTATATTCCCAGTAGGGGGATTCTAGGGTCGCATGAAAGATCGATTTTTAGATCTTTTAGGAATCACCAAACTGTTTTCCATAGAGGTTACACTAGTTTACATTCCTGCCAACAATGTAGAAGTGTTCCCTTTTCCCTGCACCCTCTCCAGCATCTGTTGTTTTTTGAGTTATTGATGATGGCCATCCTGACTGGAGTTAGGTGGTATCTCAGGGTGGTTTTAATTTGCAATTTCTTTGATGACTAGAGATGCTGAGCATTTTTTCATGTATCTGTTGGCTGCTCATGTCTTTTCTTTTGAGAAGTGTCTATTTATATCTTTTGTCCACTTTGCAATGGGGTTGTTTATTTTTTTCTTTTTGACATATTTGAGTTCCTTGTAGGTCCTAGATGTTAGGCCTTTGTCAGATAAACAGGTGGCAAATATTTTTTTCCAGTCTGTGGGCTGTCTCTTCACTCTCTTGATGGTTTCTTTGGCTTTGCAGAAGCTTGTCAGTTTGATGAGGTCCCATTTGTCTATCTTATCTCTTATGGCATGGGCACTTGGGGTTTTGATCAGGAATTGGTTGCCAGTTCCAATTTCCATCAGGGTGTCT
>CAUYQG010060750.1:0-10363 GCA_963574415.1 Tarsius wallacei | reverse complement strand
AACATGTGATACTCAGATCTTTGTTTCTGTGAGAGGTCACTCAGTATTATAGATTCTAGTTCCATCCAAGTTGCTGCGAAATCCATGATTTTGTTCTTTTTTATTGCTGCATAGTATTCCATCGTGTATATGCACCACATTTTTTTAATCCAGTCCTCTTTTGATGGACAACAGGGTTGCTTCCAGGTTCTTGCTATTGTGAACAATGCTGCGATAAACATACGTGAAATAACCAAGCTGTTTTAGAGATTGGTTATATCATTTTACACTTCCATTAACAATGTATAAGTGAAATAGTTTTCCATCTTCTCACCAGTATATATCATTTATATAGTATCTTAAACATATAAAGATTCCTCTGAACTCAATAACCAAAAGAAAACACAATTAATAAATATCATAAAGATTATATAAATATTTTACTAATGGGAATATATGAATGGCAAGCAACCCCAAACACATGAAAGGCTCAACCTAACTTGCCATTAAGAAGAGGAATGTTTATAGTGGTAAATGCCAGCATCAAAAATATAAAAAGATCTCAAACTGAAAATTTAATGTCACACCTGGAGCAACTAGAAATACAAGAACAAACAAAATCCAAAGCTAGAAGAAGAAAAGCAATAAAGATCAGAGAAGAACTAAATGAAATTGAGACCAAACAAGCATACAAATGATCAATGAAATTAAAAGTTGGTTATTTGAAAGGATAAATAAAACTGATAGACTGCTAGCCAAATCAACCCCAAAAAGTGAAAAATTCAAATAAGCACAATCATAAATGATAAAATTGACATTACAACTGATCCTACAGAATACACAAACTCTTTAGAGACTACTATGCACATCTCTAAATGATAATAATATTTATAGTAATAATAATGGAAAACCAAGAAGATATGTCAACATTTCTGGAAACATACAACTCTCCAAGACAGAACCAAGAAGAAATTGAAATCATGAATAGACAATGACTTATATAACTGAATCAATAATAAAAACTCTACCAATCAAAAACAAAACAAAAAAATAAAAAAGCCAAGAACTTGATGGATTCACAGCCACAATCTACAAGATGTATAAAGAAGGACTGGGACCAATCTTACTGAAATTATTTTTAAAGATGGACGAGGCAGTCTATGAACCCAGTATTATTTTCCTGAGACTAAAATCTGGAAAGAAAACAACTAAAATAAAACTGCAGGCTAATATCTCTGACAACCACAGACATAAAAATCCTCAACAAAATGCTAGCAAATTCATCTGGCAGCACATCAAATGATAATATATCACTAACACGTTGTTTTATTCTAGGGTTCAACATACGCAAATAAATAAATGTGTTATCATATAAATAAAATCAAAAACAAAACCATATGATCACCTCAACAGATGAGGAAAAAGTATTGATAAAATCCAATGTTTTTTCATGATAAATTCCTCAACACACTAGGCATACCTAGGAAAAAACATATCTCAAAATAGTATGATCCATGCAAATGCAAAGCCAAAATGATACTGAATGGGGAAAAGTTGAAGGCATCGCTTCTAAAAACTGGAATAAGGCAAAAATGTCCACTTTTGCCATTCATATTTAACATAGTACTAGAAGTCCTAGTGAGAACAATCAGCACATAAATAAATAAAAGGCATCCATAAGAAAAGAGAAAGTCAAATTTTATCTGCTAACTAATGATATAATTCTATACCTAGAAAACCCTGAAGACTTCCAAAAGACTCCTAGACCTGATAAATAAATTCAATAATGTTTCAGGTTACTAAATTAATGCAGAAATAGGTTATGTTTTTATATACAAAACATGCAAGTTGAGAAACAACTCATCCCCTTCACAATTGCTACACAAAAAATAAAATTCCTAGGAATAGATTTGATCAAGGAAGCAAAAAGAGCTCTACAAGGATAACTGCAAAATACTGATGAAATAAATCTTAGGTGACACAAACAAATGGAAAAACCTCTCATACTCATGGGTAGGAAGAAGCAGTGCTGTTAAAATGACAGTACTGCTTAAAACAATAACAGATTCAAAACAATTCTTATGATAAAATCACCTAATTTTTAATAGAATTAGAAAGAACAATTCTTAAACTCAAATATAACCAAAAAGAGACACAATAGCCAAAGAAATACTAAGCAAAAAGAAAAAAGTGAGAGGCATCACAAAACCCAATTTTAAACTATACTACAAGGCTATAGTAACCCAAACAGCATGGTACTCATACAAAAATTGACATGTAGATCAATGAAACAGAATAGAAATCTCAGATATAAAGCCACACACTTACAAACAACTGATCTTTGACAAAGTCAACAAAAATAAACAATGGGAAAACAACACTTTGTTATTAAGATAGGCTAGCCATATGCAGAAGGATAAAAATGATAGACAAATAAAAGCTCTCACTATATACAAACATTACCTCAAGACAGATTAAAGACTAAATGCAAGACCTGAAACTACAAAAATTCTAGAAAATGGAAATTGGAATAGGCAACCAATTCCTGATCAAAAGCCCAGATGCCCATGACATAAGAAATAAGATAGACAAGTGGGACATCATCAAACTGAAAAGCTTCTGCAAAGCAAAGGAAATCATCAAGAGAGTGGGGAGACAGCTCACAGAATGGGAAGAAATGGCCATCAACAAAAACTCAAAAAACAACAGGTGCTAGAGAGTGCGGGGAAAAAGAAATGCTTCTACATTGTTGATGGAAGCATAAACTTTCAACCTCTGTGGAAAACAGTGTGGCGATTCCTAAAAGATCTAAAAGCCAACCTTCCATACGACCCAGCAATCCCCTTTCTGGGAATATACCGGGAGGAACTCAAATAATGCTACAAAAAAGATACCTGCACATACATGTTTATTGTAGTACTATTTACAATAGCTAAAATATAGAATCAACTGTGTTGCCCATCAAAAGTAGACTGGACTTTAAAAAATGTGGTACATATACACGATGAAATATTACACAACTATAAAGAAGGACAAAATTATGGACTTTGCAGCAAATTGGATGGAGTTAGAGTCTATAATACTAAATGATCTGTCATAGAAAGAAAAAAATGAGTACCACATGTTCTCACTCATTAGCAGACCCTGAATATTTATCTTAATACTATAAGAAAAAGATTAGCAGCAGTGGGATACTGCCAGGGGTGGGGAGCACATAACATCAATAAGAGTACCAGATCTCAAAACAGGCAAAGTGGGAACCAAAGGGAGGCCCAAACTTTACCTGTATTATAACCACTTATATACCTAATCCTGAATTGTACTTCACATATTTAAAAAAAGGATTTCTAGAAGATAACTTAGTAAAAACTTTTCTGGATATTGGCCTGGGCAAATAATTTATGACTAAGACCTCAGAAGCAAATGCAACAACAACAAAAATAGACAAATGAGACTTAAACTAAAGAACTTCTGCAAAGTAAAAGAAACAGTCAATAGAATAAGGAAACTACCTATACCAAGGTGATGACGGAAACATTCCAATAGTTAAGAAAATGTTGTTATATTTTTGTCTTGAGTACTTAAGGAAGCAGTTTTTCTTCAAAGAAATTTGAAAGATTCAAAAGGCTTATGGTGAGAAGTTATAGCAATGCTTTCTTTAGGGAATTATAATAAAAAATAAGACACATTCTCATTTTTCTGGAGGAAGTTTACAGGGAGCAGAGGATAAAATGTATGATATTGCAAGTGTCCTTTCCAGCCTTGAGGTTCTATCATGCACGGTTTATTAAACCAAAAGGAGGTTAGAAAGTTCATTTTATTTCTGTATCATCAACTGGGGAAATAACTTATCAACTGATAGTTTTATTTTATTTCAAATTTGTTGTTTCCCAAGTGGATCTCCAGTTTTACACAATATTACTCTCTGAATCATTGCAACAATCTAGTCAGGTATAAGGTCAATGATTAAATTATACGTTGACTCTAATATGCATGATAACTATTTTTTTAAGAAGAAAAATCAGAAGCACACATTTTGAACTTTTTCCTTCAATTTCTTTATTAATGTATATTTTAACATAATATTATTTGGTAAGTGTCATTTTGAAGATCGCCACAAAAAAATGAATTACCTTGGCATCCACCTAAATAGATAAGTAAAAGATATTTACCACAAGAACTACAAAACTCTGTTCAAAGAAATTAAGAATAACACAAACAAAGGAAAAACATCCCATGCACATGGATTGAAGAATCAACATCATCAAGATGTCCATCTTTCCCAAGGCAATCTCCAGACGCAACATCTTTTCCCATAGACCTGGAAACAACAATACAGAAATTCATATGGAAACAAAAAAGAGCATGAATAACCAAAACAATCCTCAACTAAAGGAAAAAAGTGGAGGTATCATACTTTCAGACTTTAAGCTTTATTAAAAAGCTACAGTAACCCAAATGGCAAGGTATTTGTACAGAAATAGGACATAAACCAGTGGAACAGGTCAGAGATTCCAGAAGTTAAAACACAGTCTTTCAATCAACTCATCTCCATCTAAGCCACCAATAACACTCATTGGGAAAAGGAAATCATATTTAGCAAATGGTACTGGGGAAACTGGGTAACCACATGCAGAATAAAATTGGACCCCCTACCTATCCCATATACAATAATCAACTCTAAATGAACCAAGGACCTAAATGTAAAACCTCAAACTATGAGAATTCTGGAATAAAACATAGGAAACGCTCTTCTGGACATTGAGGTAGGCAATGAGTTTGTGACCATGAACCCATGGACAAATACTACAAAAGCTAAAATAGACAAGTGGGGTCTCATCAAGGTGAAAAGCTTTTGCTCAGCAAAAGCAACCATCAGGATAGTAAAGAGACAACCCATAGAATGGGAAAACAATTTTTTTCAACTTATTCATCTGACTTAATATCCAGGGTCTGCCAGGAACTTACATGAGTTGAAAGGGGAAAAACCTGAACAATCCCATTAAAAATTGGGCAAAAGACATGAACAGACATGTCTCTAAAGATAGCATACAAGTAGCCAACAGACACATGAAGAAATGCTCATTCTCACTAATCATTAGAGTAATGCAAATCAAAATTGCAATGAAATACTACATGCCTCTAGTTAGAATAACTATCACTGATAAATGAAAAACCAACAGGTGCTGGCATGGCTGTGGAGAAAAGAGAATTCTTTCATATTGTTGGTGGGAGTATAAGTTAGCTCAATCTCTACGGAAAGCAATGTGGCAATGCCTAAAAGAACTAAAAATTGATCTTCCATAGGACCCAGCAATTCCTCTCTTGGGAATATACCTTAAGGAATATAAATCGCTCTACCAAACAGATACCTGCACATGCATTTATATTGATGCACTTTTCACAATAGCACAAAGAAGGAAATAACCCTTGTTCCCAATGAAAATGGACTGAATAAAGGACTCCTGATAAATATGCATGATGGAATATTATGCAGTCATAAAGAAGAACAAAATCATGGCCTTTGCAGCAACTTGTATGCATTTGGAGATCATTATATTAGTGAACTATCACAGAAACAAAGAAATGAATATCACATATTCTCACTCCTAAGTGGGCCCTGAATACTAATCACATTAGCACAGGGATGGAATCAGCACTCACTGGGCACTGCTAGGAGAGGGAGGGTGGGAGGAGTATTGGGGGTATATGACATCACAAAGCGTACCTGGTTCATTACCAGTGGGAGCGAGGGCTCCCTAAAAGCCCAAACTCCACCTGTATGCAGCCTACTTATATAGCAAATCTTCACCTGAACCTCACAACTCTATAAGAAGTAAATACACTTAAAAATGATGGTCTGTTGGCAATTAAAGATTTTTAACAACAAAAAATTGGGAACAGTGTTGTAAATGATCACAATTTCAAAATTAATTAATAAAATAAGTGTTATTCATACATATGTTGGTGTAACATGGCACCTGGAAATCACCAAGTGAGTTTCTAGGAATTACAGAAAAGACTTCTAAAAAATGTTTTTCTTAGGGGAAAAAACTCAGTTTGAAATAGATCAAGAAAAGAAAAACAGAGAATCTATTGAATAAGTTAGCCAAACTAAAGAAGGAATAAGAGTGGAGATGGGCTCAGGGATACATAAACCTTAGCTCCACCATCAAAATAATCTCCATTATTTTTTTCTATCCTGTTTTGGTACTTTGCTAGTGCAGAAAGATGGGGGTGAAAAGTAAGTAGAGATATTATATTTGATTCTCACATTTACACAGCTTTGTAAAATATGAATTAAAACATCTTGTTTCCAATTTTGTTTAGAAAACCTGGTTACTATTATTAAGCTTTTTTGTAAGGGGAAAAAAAAAACAATTTTGGTGTCATCCCAGAAAACATAAATAACAATGAACTGGCAAAGGCACAAAGCAAATAATCATAGACACACAGATCTTGATTTGTATTCAGAACTCTCTAAATACTTACATACTATTAATATGTGTAGGAGTCAAATAAAGGATCAACAATTTGGCATAACCCAGGGAAAAATTATTGATTCTGCAGTGTCAAAATTATAAAATGTCTTGTAGAATTCACCAAAATGTTCTGTTACCAACCTAATGTCTGCATTTTATAACCTATGTAAATTATCTGTATCATTCAACATATTAACTATACTTTTATCCAGTACTAAAATTATCTTTATCCTTTATTTAATAGTAGACAATGTCATTAATATCTCCCATATCTCTTATTGTATTTTGATTTATTTATTGTTGTTTTCCAAAACATTGCTCTGAATCGTAGAGTTCTCAAAGATTATAATACTAATTATCTTCTCTTTGTCCTATGATGGTGGTTCTCTTCTCTTCTAGTATCTTCAACTCTCAATCTCTGAAAATGTCACCTGCGGCAAAAACACTGTAGTATGTCTTCTTCGGGTTGGTTACATATTTTCTTGGAGGAGCACAGCGAATGTGAATTTCCCAGCCTACCCTGAAGTATTCTGAATTTCATCCATGGGCCAACGTTGTAAGTGATATATAACACCTGTCACCTAAAACATCCAATACAGCTTTTACAAACACTTTCTTCCCTGGTTTCTGGATATAGCTAATGTATTTAGTAGAGGATTTCATGGCCACAGAAGAGAATGAGTCTGCTAGATGAAAGCAATCTAGGTCTCTGCATGATGCTGCAGAACAGAGTCTATCTTAAACTTACCCAACTTCTAACCTTCTGACATCCAATTTTCAAAATTAAACTCAGGCATGAGAAAGAGAAATTTTTATTATTTGAAACTATTAATTATCATGTGAAATTTCGAATTATTATTATTATTTGAGATATTATTGTTATTTAACATTTGGGGGCTTTGTTTTAACAGCTAACCCTACATTACTATACAGAATCTCAATTTTTGTTTTTAACTCTGACATCTTTCCTTACTTATAGATCTATATTTCCAGTTGTTTTTTTCTTGACTTTCTCAATTACATGTTTTGTGGTTTTGTACAGTTAATTCAATCTCATTCTTTTCATTTAAGGTAGCTCTTTTTCTTGACACTCTTATTTTTATTAAAGATATAATCATGATTATATCTTAATAATACTAAAATTATACCTTTATATGTGCTTCCTCTTTCAATTCAGGGTCTATATCTTTTTATCAATGAATCTTCAATAACTGAAGCAGTGTATATTACACGATGGGTACTTCACTAATATTTTCAAATAACTAAAAATAAATTAAAAATGACTTCTTCAAATGATCTCAACCTAAAGAATCAGGCATTTTTAGATTTTGGGTAGCTATAGGTTACAAAATATAATTTTTTTCATAAAGCTAAAAATTATGCGAAATCTAAATTCTTCAAGTTTTTTTCACCCACCTCTTCCTTTTCTTTCCACTTACATTAATTCAAATAAATAGTGATTTATCTGGAATTGCAAAATTTGCAAAGGACTTCAGTATCTCCCTGCATGCCGCCAGTAGCCTAGGCTATCCTGTAGGCCAGGGGTCCCCAGCCACCGGCTGCAGATTGGTACTTGTCTGGAGTCTGTTAGGAAGTGGGCAGCACAGCAGGAGATGAGCTGTGGGCAAGCAGAGCTGCCCTTCTGTCAGATCAGTGGTTGCTTTAGAGTCTCACAGAAGCGCAAATCCTTTTGTGAAGGGCACATGTGAGGAAACTAGGTTGTGCACTTCTTATGAGAATCTAATGCCTGATACCCACCCACCCCCACCCCACTGTCCTTGGAAAAACTGTCTTCCACGAAACTTGGTCCCCGATGCCAAAAAGGTTAGGGACCGCTGCTGTATGCCATTGCCAGACCAAACGTTGAAAAGACAATTAAGTTATTCCCCTCGTTAGGCTTTCCATTATTTGCTAAATTTGGCAGGTATCTTTCCTCATCAAGTTCTTCCATAACATATTCTCAACCCACCTCCTTTTTTTTTTTTTTTTTTTTTTGAGTAGGAGTTGGAGTCTCACTCTGTCATCCAGGCCTGGAGTGCACTCTCACGGCCTCCGCAGCCTGGACCGGCTGGGCTCAGGTGATCCTTCTGCCTCAGCCTTCCAAGTAGCGGGAACTACAAGCGAGCATTACCACGCCTGGCTGATTTTTTTGATTTATTGTAGAGACGAGTTATCACCATGTTGCCCAGGCTGGTCTCGAACCCGCAGGCTCAGGCAATCCTCTGGCCTCGGCCTCCCAAAGTGCTGGGATTACAGGCTTGAGCCACCGCACCCTGCCCAATCTACCTTCTTAGACTTATTTTTCCTATAGAGAAACATTTCAGATGCTCCAGTCAACCATGAATATTAACTATTTCTCACAGAGAAAGACACTAAGTCTCTGGTTCTCTATGACTCATCCCAGACTATTTTCTCTACTTGAAACAATTATTTCTCTTAAAATACATCTGAATATAAATGATTCCAACACAAATAAGTTTTTCTAATAATCTCAATTAAATTTGTTTTCCTTTTTATTTTCTAGATTTTTTTTTTTTCAGAAAGCTAACTACCTTAATTATATGTATGGCTTCTCTGCTCAGGACCTATATGATAATAAGCAAACCGCTTAACCAATTTGTGCTTCAGTATATTTATAAAGAAGTGGTAGATAGTAGTAGTATTTACATCATAAAATTGTTAAAAGATCAAATAAATTACCGTAACTAAAATACTAAGAATAACACATTGTATATTAGTTAACACTGTATAACATTTGCATTTATTTTTATATTATTGTTGCATAAAATTAATAAAATCTTTATTCCACCATTTACATTATCAACACCAAAATTTTCCTGTACCCCACAATATACACTTACATTATAAAATTTTTTGCCAGGTGCAGTGTCTAAAACCTATAATCCCAGCACTTTGGGAGGCCAAAGTAAGAGGATTGCCTGAGTCCAGCCTGGGCAACTTAGTGTGACCTCGTCTCTACAATAAATCAAAAAATTAGCTGGGTATGATAGTGTGCACCTGTAGTTCCGTCTACTTGAAAGGCTGAGGCAGAAGGGTCGCCTGAGCCCAGCAGGTGGAGGCTGTAGTGGCCATAAGCACTCCAACATGGGCAACAGAGTGAGACTCTGACTCAAAAAAACGTTTTTAAACAAGTTTATTCTACATAATTTACTCTAAATAATTAAGTAAATTAAATATTTACTTAAATAATCGTTCATTTATTCAGCAGACATCTAAGAAACATCTACTCTGGGCTAGAATTTTTGTCTAGACTCTAAAATTATATGTGTGGTATGCTAAATAATAGTCTTCAAAGATTTCCATGTCCTAAACTCTTGACGTTGTGAATATATTACTTCATATAGCAAAATGAACTTCTTGGTTGTGATTAATTTTTTTTAAAAAAATCTTAATATGGGACAAATATTCTCCCTTATCTGAATGAGTTTAATGTGATCATGAGAGTTCTTATAAGATGAAAGAAGAAGGGTCAAAGTCAGAAGACAGGATGTGATGAGAGAAGCAGATGTGATCAGTTAGTAGTTAGTAGTTAGTGGTAGGAGTGACGTACTTTGAAGAAATGGTCACAAGCCTATGAACATATGTGGCCATGAAAAACTGGAAGAGGCAAGAGCACAAGTTGTTCCCTAGAAACAGATGTTTTTTTCTTCAGAATGAACAAGGCCTCTCATACCTTAATTTTAGCCCCATAAGTCTCGTGCCCAAACCCAAGAACAACGTGGAAATACACTACACAAGAGCATGGCTATGTGGAAGTATGATTTATTGGTGGCATAAGTATAACAATTTTAATAGTTTTTTATTGCTGTTGTAACAATTTCCACAAACTTAGTGACTGAAAACAACTCAAATTTATTTTATGGCTCTTGAGGTTTAAAATG
>CAUYQG010060743.1:0-56293 GCA_963574415.1 Tarsius wallacei | reverse complement strand
CAGCTGATTTTTTTTTATTTATTGTAGAGATGAGGTCTCGCCAAGTTGCCCAGGCGGGTCTCGAACCCGCGGGCTCAGGCAATCCACTCACCTCAGCCTCCCAAAGGCGCGGGATTACAGGCTGAGCCACCGAGCCCGGCTGAACCATTTTATTTAACTGTTTCCTTATTCTGTGTGTTTTATAAGAACATTTTATGAGCATGTCAGCATTCATCATGGCCTAATAAATGCTTTTAGTAAGGAGAGTACAAAGTGAATCTTTATCATTCATAATCCTATTTAGAAAACAGCACTTTTTAAATTAGTATTCAAGGAGAATTTAACCTCAAGTTTTGTTTGCTTTTTTTCTCTCTTCGTAATTATAAAATTCAAGCATGATTTTTTTATATGAAGGCATTGTGGTGTTATCCTACTCATTAATAGACACACACATGCACCTACAAGGAGACTTTAAAAAGTACATAGAAAAAAATGAAATTAAAAATAAAAAATAAGCTTTATTTTTCAGCCAAACTCCATCAAGTTCAAGTCACATTTATAAGTGAAGATACCAGCCATTTAGTTCTTCCTAAAGAACTAAAGGTACTGGGAATTTGACAATGTCCTTGCCATATTTTTTATATTATTAGTTGAAGGAAAATGGGTGCTGTTTAAAGACTTTTTTTTAAAGATTAGGAAACAAAAAAAAAAGTCAGAAAGAGCCAAATCAGGACTGCAAGGAGGATGTCCCATGATTTTCCATGAAAACTTTCAAAATTGCCCTTGTTTGATAAGAAGAATGAACAGAGACATTGTCATAGAGGAGAAGTAGTCTCTGGCGAAACTTTACTGTGTGTTTTTCTGCTAAAGCTTTAGCTACCTTTCTTAAAACACTCCAATAGTAAGTAGATGTTATTAATCTTTGACCCTTCAAAAAACAAAAGTCCTTGAGCTTCCTCAAACGCTGTTGCCTTGACCTTTGTTCTTGACTGGTTCATGTTTGTTTTGACTGGACACATTTACCTCTTCTTGGTCATTGATTGTCTTGTCTTCAGGATCATACAGGTAAATCCATTTTCCATCTCCTGTTACACTTCGCTAAAGAACTGTTTCGGGGTCTTGATCCCATTATTTAAAATTTCCATTGAAAGCTCTGCTCTTGTCTACAGCTGATCTGGGCTCAATCATTTGGCACCCATGAAGTGGAAAGTACTCTCAACATTAATTTTTTAGTCAGAATCATTTAACTTGAAACAGTTTAAAAGTCTATGGTATAGGCTATTTTTTCTTTTGTTAGTTGTTGGTCCTCTTCGATTAGGGTACAAAAAAGATACTTTTTTTTTTCCCTGAAAAATTGATATGACTGCTCTGCCATTCTGGGCTTCATTTTCAACATCCGCTCGTCCCTTCATAAAATGAGATATCCATTTTAAACAGCTGATTTTGGGGGAACTTTGTCCCCATAAACTTTGCATAAGGCATCAATGATTTCACAATTCTTCCACCAAGCCTTCTGCACAAATTTGATATTTGTTCTTATTTAATTTTAGCAGAATTTATGTTGCTTTGATAGGGGCTTTTTCATATTGATCCTTCTTAGTGTTTTAAACTAGATCCTGCTCAGACGTGTTATAAAAAGTTAGTTAGCGTTCATATTGGTGCAAAAAAATTTAACTTCATGCTTAGTATTTTTATAATACATATTTTCCATTAACTTTTTGAGAACCCTTTTATATATTAATTTCTAAATGATATATGGATATATTTATTTCTACATGTTTTATTTTTAAATATTCATTAAGAAAAAAGGAAAAAAAGAAAAAAAATTGTCCACAAATACTATCTAGGAAACCATGGAGTTAGGATAAATCTTGTAAAAAAACACTTGTCTGTTAAATTCAAAATATTTACAAGTGTATTGGTTAAGATGAAAATTTTGTACTCAGAGACAATTTCAAATCATAATCCACTGCTTAATATATGACTTGTTTTAGATGTATCGCATCGCATCTTATTCTGAGCTTATTCGTATGTAAGATTCATGGTGACTACTTTATGAGTTTGTTGAGAGTATTAAATAAGATAGTCTTCATAAAGCAAGTAGCAAAAAAAGATTACAGCAAGTAGCATAATGCCTAAGTAGAAAAATTCTTGAAAAATTAATTATTATTGTTTTATTTTTATTTTTATTTAATTTTAAAGATGTGGGGTACAATTCAGGGTTAGGTATACAAATATTCATTATGCAGGTTCTCTTGTTGATGAAGTGTATCCCCCTCTCCCCCAGTAGTTTTGCACAACTGCCAATCCTTTTCTTATACTATTGTGATCAGTGTTCAAGGTCTGTTTATGAATGAGAAGATGTGATACTCAGTTCTTTGCTTCTGTGATAGATCACTAAGTATAGAATCTAAGTGCATACAAGTTGTTGTGAAGTTCATAATTTTGTCCTTCTTTATGGCTGCATAATATTCCATCATATATGAACCATATTTTTTAACCAGTCCCTTTTTGATGGGCAGCACAGTTGGTTCCATGTTTTTGTTATTTTGAACATTGCTGCAACAAACATATGTGTGCAGGTATCTTTTTCATAGAGTGATTTGAGTTCCTCTGGGTATATTCCCAGTAGGGGGTTTGCGGAGTTGTATGGAAAGTCGATTTTTAGATCTCTTAGGAATCGCCCAATTGTTTTCCACAGAGGTTGTATTAGTTTACACTTCCACCAACACTGTAGAAGTGCTCTCTTTTCCATGCATCCTTTTCAATATCTGTTGTTTTTTGAATTATTGATGATGGCCATTCTGACTAGAGTTAGGTGGTATCTCAGTGTGGTTTCTATGTCCATTTCTTTGATGACTAGTGAAGCTGAGCATATTCTCACGTATCTGTATGTCTTCTTTTGAGAAGTGTCTATTCATATCTTTTGCCCACTTTGTAATGGGACTGTTTGTTTTTTTCTTTTTGGCTCATTTGAGTTTCTTGAAGATCCTAGATGTTAGACCTTTGTCAGACATACAGTTAGCAAATATTTTTCCCATTCTGTGGGCTGTCTCCCTGCTCTTTGGTGGTTTCTTTGGCTTTGCAGAAACTTGTCAGTTTGATGAGGTTCCACTTGTCCATCTTATCTCTAATGACATGGGCACTTGGGGTTTTGGTTGCCAGTTCCAATTTCCATAAGGGTGTCTCCTGTATTTTCTAAGGTCCTTATAATTTGAGGTTTTACGTTTAGGTCTTTGTTCTAATTAGACTTGATTTTTGTATATGGTAATAGTTAGGGGTCTTGTTTCAATCTTCTACATGTGGTCAGCCAGTTTTCCCAGCACCATTTACTGAATAGGTTCTCCTCTCCCCAGTGGTTGGTGGTGGAAGCTTTGTCAAAGATGAGTTGGTTGAGAAATTGAGGTTTTACTGTTACAATCTCTATCCTTTTACATTGGTCTATATGCCTGTTCTTGTAGCAATACCAGGCTGTCTTGATTATTGCAGTTTTATATTAAAGTTTAAAGTCTGGGAGTGTGATACTTCCCACTTTGTTTTTTGTTTTTGTTTTTGCTGAGGATTGTTTTGGCTATTTGTGGTCATTTATGCTTCCATATGAATTCCTGTATTGTCATTTCCAGGTCTGAGAAGAATGTGGTTGGTAATTTAATGGGTATTTTGTTAAATCTGTAGATTGCTTTGAGTAGGATGAACAACCTAACCATGTTGATTCTTCCAATCCATGAGCATGGAGTATTTTCCTTTTATTTGTTTCATCTTTGATTTCTTTGAGCAGTGTTTTGTACTTTTCATTGTAAAGGTCTTAGGAAGATGCCAAGGTATTTCATTTTTTTTTTTTTTGGTGGCTATTGTTAATAGGTTTCTGCTTCTTATTTGAGTTTCTGCTTGTTTAGTATTGATGTATAGAAATGCTACTGTCTTTTGCACATTTATTTTATACCCTGAGTCTTGGCCAAAGTCCTTTATCAATGCAAGGAGGTTTTTGATATATTCTCTTGGGTTTTCAAAGAATAGAATCATTTTATCTGCAAAGAGGGATAACTTGATTTTCTCTTATCCTATGTAGATATACCTGATCAGCTTCTCTTGTCTAATTGCACTAGCAAGGACTTTCAAAACTATGTTGAAAAGGAGGGATGAGAGTGGATATCTTTGTCTTGTTCAGGTTTTCATGGGAAGTAGTTTCATTTTCTGTCTGTTTAGCAGTTTGCTGGCTGTGAGTTTCTTATAGATGGCTCTTACTTTTTGAGGTATGCTCCATCTATACATAGATGTTCAAGAGTTTTTATCAAGAAGCGGTGCTGGATTTTATCAAAAGCTATTTCTGTGTCTAATAATATAAACAAGTGGTTTTGTTTTTACTTCTGTTTATGTATTTAATTGCATTTATTGTCTTGCAAATGTTGAGCCAGCCCTCTATCCTGGGGATGAAGCTTACTTGGTCTTGGTGGATGACTTTTGAGGTGTGTTGTTGGATCGTTTGCTAGGATCTTGTTGAGAATTTTAGCGTCTGTATTCATCAAGGATATTGGCCTGTAGTTCTTATTCTTTATTGAATCTTTACCTGGTTTGTGTATCAATGTGATATGAGCTTCATAAAATGATTTGGGGAGAGTTCCATCTTTCTCAATTGCCTGTAATACTTTCAGTAGAATTGGTCCCTCCTTGTATGTTTTGTAGAAGTCTGCTGGAAAGTCATCTGGTCCAGGGCTTTTTTATGAAGGTAGTTTTCTTATGACATAGTCAATTTCCTGGATTGTTGTTGGTTTATTTAGCACCTCAATTTCTTCTTGTTTCAACCTGGGGAGGTTGTGTGATGTCAGAAAGTCCTCCATTTCCTTTAGGTTTCCATGTTTGTTTCCTTACAAGTGTACATAGTAGTCTCTGATAATCTTTTTTATTTCTTTAGGATCAGTTGTGACTTGATCCTTTGTATTTCTGATTGTGTTTATTTTGACTTTTTTTTTTCTCTTTTCCTTGGTCAGTCTAGCTAGGGAACCATCAATCTTGTTTATCCTTTCAAAGAACCACCTTTTTGTTTCATTTTTAAATTATATTTTTGTCTTCTGTGTCCTGAACTTGGACTTTTATTTTGGTGATCTGGATTCTTCTGCTAAATTTAGGGTTTGGTGGTCTTGCTTATCCAGTTTCCTTAGGTGATTTGTTAGACTTTTAACTTGTGATCTCCCCATTTTCTTCATGTGTGTTTGTAGAGATTTGAATTCCCCTTTTAGTACTGTTTTCATGGCATCCCAGAGATTTTGGTAAGATGCCTCTTCATTTTCATTTGTTTCCAGGTGTTTTTTAATCTCTGTTTTGATTTCCATGTTGACCCAGAATTTGTTTAGCCTCATGCTATTTGGTGTCCTTGTCTTTGTGGGTTTTGGGGAACTTTGTTGGTGTTGGTATTTATGTTTATTTCACTATGGTGTGAGATGGTACAAAGCAGTATTTCAATCTTTTGCAATTTTTTATTCTTGATTTATGGCCAAGGATGTGGTTTATTTTAAAGTATTTTCCATGTGGTGATGACTAGAATTTATATTCCATGTTTGTTTGGTGGAGTGTTCTGTAGTTATCAATTAAGTCCATTTGGTCAAGTGTCATGTTGAGGTTCTGGATAACATTGTTGATTTTTTGTCTTGATGGTATTTCTAGGGTTGTGAGTAAGGTATTTAAGTTACCAGGTGTGATAGTATGAGACTCAATATCTTTTTAAAGTTTATCTAGAAACTGCCTCATGAAACTTAGTGTCCTTATTTTGGATGCATATATGTTTAGATGGATATTTCTTGTTGATGGATTGAACCTTTTATCATTATACAGTGACCTTCCATATCTTTTTTAATTTTTGATACTTTAAAGGGTATTTTGTCTGAAATTAAGATTATGACTCCTTTTTCTTTTATGTTCTGTTCACCTGAAGTTTTGTTCCCCATCCTCTTACTTTGAGTCTGTGAGTGTTCTTTTTGGTGAGATGAGTCCCTTGGAGATAATATATTGTTGCCTCATGATATTTTATCCATTTTGCCATTCTATGTCTTTTCAGTGGTGCGTTTAGAGTTCATTCACATTCAGACTAATTATTGAGATGTGAGAGTTTATCCCTGTCATGAGGTTCTTATAGAGTTTGTTGTTGTTGCTGCTGTTTATTGTTTATTTGTTTGTTGTCTTTTTTTTTTATTTTGGGGTTGATTTATGTGTGTTTTCGGTCTTTTTCCTGTATTCTTGTGAAGGGTACTGTCATTCCTTTGTTTCTTCCTTCTGTGTTTAATGCTTTCTTAAGTGTTTCTTGTAGAGCTGGTCTGGAGGCAGCATAAACTCTTTGGGATTGAATGTCTGGAAAGAATTTTAATTCATTGTCACTGATGAAACTTAGTTTAGATAGCTAGGTAATTCTTTTTTTTTTTTTTTTTTTGAGTTGGAGTCTCACTCTGTCTCCCAGACTGGAGGGCAGTGGCCGCTCCCAGTCACCGCAGCCTCGACCCGCTGGGCTCCGGCGATCCTTCCACCTCCCCCTTCCGAGTAGATGGAACTACAGGCACGCGCTACCACGCCCGGCTGATTTTTTGATTTATTGTAGAGATGAGGTCTCGCCAAGTTGCCCGGGCGGGTCTCAAACCCACGGGCTCAGGCAATCCACTCACCTCAGCCTCCCAAGGCGTGGGATTACAGGCTGAGCCACCGAGCCTGGCGCTAGGTAATTCTTGTTTGAAATTCTTATCTTTGAGAACTTTGAAAATTGTTCCCAAGCTCTCCTTGCCTGAAGTGTTCCCGTAGATAAGTCTGTTGCTATTCTAATTGGTCTTCCCTGGTAGGTAGCCTGTCCTTCCTCTCTTGCTGCCTTTAGGATTTTTTCTTTTATACCTACTTTTGTGAAGGAAAATTACTATGTGTCTAGGAGTTGGTCCTCTAATTTGTTGTCTTGCAGGGGTTCTCTGAATCTCCATGTTTGACTGATGAGATGAGGGAAGTTTTCTTGGATAATTTCATGGAATGTTTGTTTCAGGGTGGTCTCTATCTCTCTACCTGTCCCAGGAATTCCAATTAATCTTGTGTTTGGCCTCTTGAAATTATAATTCATCTCTCAGAGGCTTTGTTCTGTCTTTTCAATCTTCTTTTCTGTGGTTTTAACAGTTTGGGTTAGTTGCATATTTTGATATTCAAGCTCTGAAATTCTTTCTTCTGCTTGGTTAATTCTGCTTTCCATGCTTATCACTTTGTTATTTACATCATTCACTGTATTCTTTATTGCTATTATCTCAGTTATCAACTCCTTCATTCTTTCCTCTTGTCTTTCCTCATTTCTATTTTCTCTATTAATATCTTGATATCTGGGTTTGTGGTTTGAGACCAGTCATTCTGGTCTTCAGTTTTTGTGTTCTGAAGTCTGTATTCTCAGTGGTTCACCTCTCAGGCATCTCTGTGAAACCCATATTCTTCCTTTGGTGTTTCTTCATTTGTGTGGAGTTTCCTCCTCCTTTTTTAAAATCTCATCTTTATTTCTGTTGTTCAGGAATGGGGGTAACTTTTACTTCTCTTTGCCCAATTTCCTTTTCTTTCTTATGTAGATCCTCTGGCTTTGTTCAATTCTGAAACTGGACTGTGGGTGTGTGGCTGTGCTTTTTACAGTTGAGATTTAATTGAGGGGGGAGCTGTGATTCAGATGCTATCTGCAGATCTCAGCATCTGCTGACAGGTGTATGGGCCCCCTGGAACCCACTTCTGACTGCCTTACAATCTCTCCACGCAGCGGGGATATAGGTTTGCCCTCTGAAAGTAAAATGAGGTAAGAAAAAGGCAAAGAATGGAAAAAGGAAGGAGGAGAATGAGAGAACTCGGAGTGAGAGAAGAAGAGGGAAAATAAACAGGCATACCAACTTACAAATGAAAGTAGACACAAACAAATACAGAAAAGATTAAAAAAAAACACAGGCAATCATACAAACACACACAGACAAAAACCCCCCATTGATATACTCTCTCTCAAAAATGCCCATGCACAAACAGTAAGTCTAAAATAAAAACAGCATTAAAATAATAGAAACAAAGCAAGTATGAAAACATAACAAAAATCAGAAAGAGAGAGAAGAAAAAAACTAAAACAAACAAACAAACAAAAATCAAGCAAACAAACAAAACTTGCTCTGAGGTCATTCCTATAACCCCAACTTCCTTTCAGCTCTGGTCTCTAGCCTCTCCCCTCTTCTCTCAGTGCAGGCTGATAGGGTGTCTCTCAGGATGAGTCAGGTGCCCATGGACTACTGTGGGAGGAGGGTGGACCAGACCTGGACTGACACGGCTTGCTGCCGTGCTGTCAAGTCTCCTACTTAGATCTGATGTGTCTGTGCCTGTTTCAGCATGGGGAGGGGCATCTGTCTTTCTGAGTTTGATGAGGAGATAATCTCTAGGTCCCAGGATGGAGGCTGAGTGGGACTGGGTGGGGCAATGCAGGTCTCTGCCTGATTCCAGGACAGAGAAAATGGCACTGGTTGGGTTGGTGTTTTCTCATGGTGGTGGGTTCCTTTCCAGCTTTCCCCTGCCCTTTCCACAGATCCTGGGGATTGTGCCACTCTACCATCACAGGTGATGGTGAGGGCCGGGAACTAGGTGGTAAGGATCAGCTGTTTTCTGTTACCTTTTCTCAAGAGAGCCCTGAGAGCAGCAGGCAATCCTGCACTCGAGGGGCTCCAATCTCAGGACAGTAGGGGATTGCATTAACCTCCAGAGGGGAGTGTCAGGTGCGTGAATCTGAGTCTCTCCTCAGAAGGACTTTCACTCACCTACTGGCATGCACCCACACATGCAGAGAGTCTTTATGGACACTCACTTTTGCAGAGACTCTCACAGTCTGACCTGTTCCATCACCATCTTGCCAGAAATTCTCAGTTATTGTAGTTAATTAGCATTACTATTATCATTGATTAGCATTTTCCTGCAAGAGAATTATGGTTCTTCTAACTCTATAAGACCACTGCATCATTTGGTTCTTTGTAAAAAGAGTTCTGGGAATAAATGATGATAATCTTTAGTGACAAGAATATTTGTAATATTTTGGTACATTCCAGTCTCAGAATAAAGAATAAAGTCAATTTTTTTTTCTTTTTTTCTTTTTCTTCTGATCTGAGATGGCAAATTGATCTTCTCTCTAGACACAAACTCACCCTGATTGTCAGGGGATTATTAGGCCAAGTGTGAAGGAATGGTTGAACTCAGTAGGAGCTCTTTCCATCTCTTCTCATTGCTCTTCATTTCTACTAAGTCCCTCTATATGAAGAGAGGAAATCTCTTTGACAGCTGAGTAGCTGCTTGTGTTGTCCAGTTTTCCTGGAATTGAATGGTCTTTATTAGTTTTTTCATTTTTGAATTTCTAACTTTTCTCTTTACATAATTTCTTATACCCAGATGGCTTTCTATAGCTCTATTTACCAGAAGTTCTACACATTTTTATTTGGTATGAAAGTGTTTTGAATTTTTTGCCTTCCCCACCTGAGATTTCAGATTTGCTTTTACAAATACCACACACACCCAAAAAGAATAACTACTCTTTCCATCAGCCAAGTATTAAAAATGTGTGAAGTAGATGGAATTTGCTTTGAAGAATATTCTAGATGTTTGATGCTATCTACTGATATTTGTGCCTTATTCTTGACTTTATTTTCAATGAGATATTTAATGATTCATACCATGCTGTCATATTTCAATTCCCATATTAATGCTCTCCGATATCCCAAAGTAATGCATTCCTAATGATGATACAAGAAAAATAGGAGACAGTGGCTAATGGAAATAAACTCTTTCTAATTCACCTGAAATTATATAGTCTGAGCAATTAACATGTCTAACTAATCATGCTGTCAGTTTTTCATGCTTGATAAGATATTAGCTGTTTTATTACAACCACCTGGATGAAATGCTACATAAAGGCTGAGACAAACTGGGATATGAATACCAACACACACACTTATGTGCCTTTGTGCAGGTTACTTAATGTCTCTCTGCCTGTTTCATTATCTGTAAAATAGGAATAAAATTATCCTAATAACATTATTGTAAGGATTTAATTGGGAATATATGCAGTCATTTTTTCAGTATCTACAGATAATTTCTTCCAGGACCCCCGTGAATACCAAAATTAGTGGAGGCTCAACTCTCTTACATAAAATGTGTAGTGTTTTCATAAAACTTATGCACATCCTTTAGCTACCTCTATATTACTTATAATACATATACAATGTAAATAGTATACAAATCATTGTTATACTGTGATTTTATTTGTATTTTTAAAATTGTTGTATTGCCAATTTTGTTTTTTCCTGAATATTTTTGATTCACAGTTGGTTGAAACTGAGGACACAAAATCACAGATATAAAGGGTCAACTGTACATAACACATCACAGTGCCTGCATTAATACATCAGGCTTTCAAAATAGAGCCATAGGGTAACATATTATAACCATTTTGTTTTAAAGATGAGAAAATGATGGCCCTGAGTTTTGGTGCTTTGTTGAACTTATATTGTAGAAATATAAAGGTAGAATAATAACATCATGCTTTACAAGTCAAATGAGTGAGGTGATTAATATCAGGAAGGAGGTTTGAATAGACTGACGATATAGAATAACTATGGAGAAGAAGGGAAGAGGTTGTAGAATAAGAACAAATGAAAGATTGATGAAGATCAAAAGACCTTGCCTTGATTTGATGACTATGCATTGTAAATGTTGTCAATCCATGTCTCAACCTTCCTGGGAATTAGAATTTGCTATAACAATGTCTTCACATCTAACAGTTTGACAAATGCAATAAACTTATTAAAACAGGATTATATATTTTATCTAAACCTTTCTAATACAGATAAGAGTTAAGAAATGTGTAGTTCATTAAAGATAGAATCCCTCTTGTCAGGAGAAACACATTTCAGGAAATAGAATGCATTTTATCTTTGTCAGTATGTAGTTTTATATTTTGCTTCTTGACAATGTAAACTTCCAACTATGGCTTTCTAAGTTATATGAGTTTCAGTGTGATATTTCAAATGTAATGCTACCGGATATTTTATTATATCATTTTTAGTATTAATTGAACAGTTCCACACATTTTGATGATATCCTTATAAATGTCTTCAGAAGAGAGATCAGTTCTATTTTCAAAATAATGTTGCATAACATACTACTCCAAATCTCAGTGGCTTGAAACAATAAGCATTTGCCTGGCTAACAGATCTGAGTTGGCGATTTAGGCTAGGTTTTATTGCTTGGTTCTTTTTGTTTCCATGTAGTTGGTAGTAATTAGCTGGGGTGACAAGGATATAGTTGCATGAAAATATTTAAAGAGTGTCAAAGACAAACCGTCGAAAGAAAAATAGGAGCACAGTGTGGGATCTGTCTTGGTGATTGGTAGTTTGGTGATTCTGTAAGAATTCTAAAAGAATTCTATATTCTATCATGCCTCATTTACTTGGTCATAGAACTATAAGTCTTGACCCAAATGAGTACCAATTAACATTTTTAATATTTAATGAAAAAGAAAACAGACAGATCTCAGAACACCAGAGCTCTTAATTCGCCCAGCCTAAATATAGTCCTAAAATACATCTAGCATTAATATGGAATCTAAAGATTCTATAAGAATTTCTACCAAATATCAAATTGCCAGTTTCCTTTTTCTTGCTTTAAATGGTATAAATTGTATTTGGAACAAAATGCCCAGGCCTTACTATATCAAGCTCTGGAAATAATGCTGTCAATGAATCAATCTTATCTTTCCTCAATTTATTTGCTTGCTTTATTTGTTTATTTACTTATTTTTTTACTTATTTATTTATTTTGTGACAATGCCCATGGCTCACAAGTCTACAATGCAGGATTTCCAAAGTTCTTTTTACACCACAGTTGCAGTCATTAGAAAAAGTTTTGGAAAGTATATGCTCATATTTTTTTTTCAAAAATGAATGCCGGCAGGCCACTCACACCTCATTTTGGTTGCCCTTCCCAACTCTACCTCTGCACTCCTAGAAGGAGATATACTACATGTGATCGGATGGGTCCATGGCTCACAGACCCAGAACCTAAAAGCAGGGTTATCTTTTTTTTTTAATCGACCTTCCATACAATCCCTTATTCTCCCTCCTGGGAAGAGGAGCTTTAACATTGCTGATTATGGGTGTTATGGTTAAAAACTAATTGGGAGTCACATTGGTATATATAGTTTCTCCCATACCAGTGAATTAAGGTGGATATGGAATTCCATTGGTAGTCTAGGCAAGTTCTGCTCTAGGCCTTTGGTTACTTTTCTTTGTTGAATCTCCTGCAGTTTTTTAGCTGGATCTTTTCTCTAGTCTTGCTTTTCTGTCCCATTTGGTTGGTAAAATCTGAAAACAGAATAAAATTTAGTTTAAAATGGTCAAGGAAAGCCATTCATCTAGCACTCATTAATGCTAAATGTATTTTAGCACTATATCTAGCCTGGACAAATTAAGAGTTTTGGTATTCTGAAATCTGTCAGTTTTCTTTTTCATTAAATCTTAAAAATGTTACTTGGTACTCATTTGGGTCAAGACTCATAGTTCTATGATTAAGTAAATAAGGCATCATTTAAAAATATGTGATAAAATTATGTAATAATAAGCTCACATAACCTTATCAACATATTGTACTTTTAATAATTAATACATTTTGTAATTTAAATTAAAATATTCAAAGGTAGTTTCCATGAAGAAATTAGGAAATCAAATCAAAATTTTTCAACTCACACAAACTTGTTAAATTCACTGATGATAAAAGGTTGTATCGGTGTTCATTCTACTACAAATGTTAAAGTTTTGAAAGACACATTGCAGAACACTGATGTAATGTGTGACATCTCTTAGGGTAATTCATAACAGCTAATTGTGAAATGGGGACAGCAAGCTTTCCGTAACATTTTCCTATAGTCATATTTTTTTCAATATTTCATAAGTGGCTTTATATATATATAATTCTGTGTTTTTTATATCGGATATTCTTTCTTTCTGGCAAGAATTGTTTTCATTGAAGCTGGTTAGATTTTCTACAAAAAAAATTCCACTTTACTTAAGTGTTAGTAGATTTAAATTTTCCATTTGCAGGAGAGTAAATATTTTCAGTTTTCTATTAAAATTCCAACTATACTGTGACGTGTATTTATCTCATAGAAAATAACTTAACCTCAAATAAATTTAAAATTAACATAGAAAAAAGTGAAATGTGTAGATGCAATTATTTTTCAATGTATGCAGTATAGTACTTTTCAATTTACTTTATATTTTGATCACACTTATGTATGCATGTTGTTTAAAGTTTCAAATGCTTCCACTAGGTTTGCTCCAAAACAGCTTGTGTTATTTTTCCAGCATGTTTCCTGTTGCACAGACGCAACCACTTTCATCCATATTATATTAGCTGATTATTTTATGATCTTTTCATATTGCTGAGTAACATGCTTACACTGCAATTTCTTGATTTTTTTTAATCAATAGGCTTCATCTATTGGCTTTCCACTCTGGAAAATTAGAATTTAGTTTTTTAATTTTATTTTCCAGCCTCTGCCACACACGTGTACACTTCAGAGTACTCATTCTCTCAAAATACTATATCATAATTTTGATTAAATGAAAATTAATGTCTATTTTTATGACTAGATGGAAGCATTCAGAGTTCAGACATGAACTATGCAAAGATTGGTTTGTCTTTCCTCCTAAAGTTTTGTCTTCTCTAGAACCAATAATGGCCTATTTTCATTTGCATAGGGTTCTTAAATTTTTTTTTTTTTTTTTTTGGAATTTAACACTAATTCAATACTTCCAAATTATATAATGTCTCTTAATATTTTCAGAATTTTTGTATCATCTATCAACTTTTTCTTCTTCAAGAAATCTGTCTCCAAACCTCTGACTGAGTCCCACCAACTGAAAGAGTTAAGGGAGCTACCTTCTAACTTCAAAACAATTGAGGGGTTCTCTAATGGGTACACTCAAAAATTTGCTTGCTGTGAGCTCCCTGAAGTTGAAAGGCTGTGGATTACTGCCATACAACTGGGTAATCAAAAATAGCCAGTTCCAGATGACTGCTGGAGAACTAACCACCGACCCAGCAGTGGCAGAGCAAGGAAGGCCTGTCATATGTTGACCAGATATGGTTCATGCAAGGGAAAGGAATTTTTAAGTGGTTATGTCTTCAAGTGTCTATTATAATCCAAGTCTCAAATATTACAATATTATGATATGATAAGTATTAGGGGAGTGTGTTTGTTTTACTATATTTTTAATTGGTTGTTTTAAAGTCACATAGTGGAGGTAAAAGTAGCGGGTGTGAGATAATAACCCACCTGCACTCTCCATACTTCTAGGGCTTTGTTACAAATGGCAGATCTGCTCCCACAATCTATAGAACAAAGATGTACCTTCTCAGAACAATTTGGATCTTAGTCAAAAGGAGGATTGACTGAGACATTTGCCCTCCCCTCCTTCATCTTTGTATTTCTGCTGTACACTGTGTAAAGAAGATTGGAGACAGTCATTGCCTAGAGTGTATTGTACAAGTGTGACTGAGTTACATTTTACTTCCAAGATCATTTTAAAATTTACTCATTAGTATTAGTTATTTTCCCTACTTTGACAGGACCATGTCTCTCATACTCCCACTGGAAGGGTTCTATTATCCTTTTTGAGTGTCTTCCTCACCAATGCTTTTTGAATGTTGTTCTTCCTGAATTGACTCTGGCATTCCAATCTTTGCTTTCCTAATTTACATGCCTGTTTCGTTTTTTATTTCCGGGGATTAGCTCACATTTATCTTCTAATTCTTCAATTTGTTGTTACATTTATGACTTATTACATTCTGGGAACTCTTTCTATAATGTCAATGTACTTTTGAGCTGGTAAGTTTTTATAAAAAGAAGCATTTTTTAGAAACTGCATGGAGAGTCTGTGTTTTAGATTATTATAATATATTATTATTGATTTTTGTATTTTTATGCTTGTATTGCCTTTAAAAAATATAATGTTCATGTTGTGAAAAAATATACCTCAAGTATTCAGGAGTAAAGGGGCAAAATATCTTCAATTTACTATGAGATAGCAGATCAGGGAAAAAAGTTGTTTATTTTACTCTTATAACTTTTCAGTTAATTTAAAATTATTTTAAGAAAAAACTAAATCGTAAACACACACACATGCACACCTCCAGCAAATGAATCAGAGGAAACTAGGTTCTGAAGCAAACATTTGATTTTTGTGAGCTTTGTTTTAAAATTAAATTGCTATAAAGTAGAAAAGAGCACTCTTGGTAGATCTTATTGGGAGTTAGAGTTTCCTTTGCACTTTATTATTTTACAGTGTGTAAAAAAGTATAGGAAGTAGGAGCTGATAGGATTTTCTTCTATCACAGTCACTTGATTATGAAAATTGGAGTTAGTCTATTTATTTGAATAAGACCCAAATTTTCTGTTTGGAAGGTATGGGAAGACCCAGTGTATACTAGTTCCTAGTATAGAATAGAAGCTAATACATGTTTGTTGAATAAATAAATTTTATATGTAAGGTCCTTAGTACAGTATGTTGCCCTTCAAATATTAAGTAATGGTAGATTTTAGTACTATTAATAATAGGATTTCCTTTTATTAATAAAAGGCCATATTAAAATATCCAAATCATTAGTAAATATCCTGTATAATGAGGTGCTTAATTGGAATAAAAAGTATAATTTAATATATAAAATCTGTGAAGGCTATTGTTTCAATTAATTAACTTGTGGAATAAAGTAGGAAATAACTGTGTCCTTCTATATGACAATGGCACTTTCTTCTCCATTTTTTTGTCACAGAACCTAAATTTTATCTGGCATATGGAACACACTTAGTTGCTGTTTACTGAATGAAGAATTGTGATCTAATGGGGTGTGTGTGTGTGTGTGTGTGTGTGTGTGTGTACACATGTGTGATCACAAATACATATGCATGCAATACTTACCTACCAAGGAAGAGACAAAGCCTGAGCTTGAGTAAAAGTGTCATAAGCTCTTTTAATTCCTCTTATCTGAAGTAATTTCTTCAACTATGAAAAATGACTAAAATAGTTTATTATTTCAAGTGTCTTTTATGGTCATTTTATGATCACTAATCATCCAGAACCCCACCTTCTCAATAATTTTTTTATCAATAGATGGCCAAAGAGAATTTGAATCATTTTACTAGATCTTGAATAATCCAAAACAGACAAATGCACTGATAACAAGGTGCTCACATTTCCCAGAAAACTGCCCTTGCTATTTGGTTCTCTTTTCTTCTGAATGTTCATGAATTCTGGTGATTATCGATACACAAAGGCTTAAAGGTTTGCAGATCTCATGTCCTGGCAGTTCAGTACATGATCATCAGAAGCTACAGACTTGACACTGTTGTGCTCTGATGACATCAGAGATCCTGAGACAAAGTATCATCCATAACCTTGTGTGTCCTACTGAGTGTACAGGCTGGACGGAACACAGGAGCCCGCAAGCAAATCTAAAGTTGATCCCATAGGGTAATATTTCACTTGCCATCATTTTAATTCCTTCTTTTAAAATTATTATTCATTTCTTCATTTGTTTTTCTTTCTAAAATATCTCCAAGGTTACAGAGAACTCAAAGCAACTAAGTTAATAGACAATCATTTTATTTTCCATTATTTCTTCTGAATCAAATTAGCTAGACTATTCCCGCTAAGCAATTCACACTGACAGCTGGCCTTATTCCTTTCATGTGGACAGATTGTATGAAAGTTTTTCTAAATTGTACTCCTTGTGACTGAATGTTTATAGTTTTAAGGACAGAAATATTTGGCTGGATTATTTAGAACAAAGACAAATTAAAGGTTTGAGAAATGCTGTCCACTTATGAAAGTTTTTCCTGAGCACTAGAAAAAAAAGGGGTCATAGAGAGGCAAGATAGCTATGAAACCAGTGGGAGCATGAAAGTCTCTCCAAGGGAGAGTGTCCATAAGGACAGTCTGCATGAGAGGGTGAGTGCAGCTGGGTGAGTGAAAGTCTATCTGAGGAGAGACTCTGGATAAAGCACACAGGGCTCTCTTCTGGAGGTTGCCACAACCCATCCCTGCCCCGAGATTGGAGCTCCGGGTGTGCAAGACAGTCAGCCATTCTCTGGGATCTCTCAGGAGGAGGCAGTGGAGATCAGCTACTCCTCAGTGTCTGGTACCTGGTCCACACCATCATCCATGGAAATGGGCCAGATGCTGTCAGAAGAAACCGTGGAGAGGGCACAACAAAGAAATCTGGAGCTGAGTCCTACTGATGGTGGCAAAGAGACACTGACCATGGCCAATTTCTGTCCTGGGACCAAGCAGAGACCTGCATTGGCCCATCCAGCTCTGTTCACCCTCCACCCTCCAACCTGGGATCCAGAGGCAATCTCTTCACTTCTCAGAGATTGACCATCTGACCCAGAGAGGAAACTTCAGAAGTGACACAGAGGGACAGACTTCCAATCCCCATACTAGACCAGGCACAAACACATGTGATCCACTTAAAGGTGTCCACCAAGTAAAACTCACTGCCTGGTGCATGGTCATTATCCAATAGATGACAAGTACGAAATATAAACTCTGAGATTTAATTTTGTTTCTTTTTTATCTTTTTAATTTTTTAAAGAGTAAGAATATTATGAGAGAGGTAGACATTAGGATGTTTACATCAGAAGAAAAATATGTCAGATACAGTATAGGAAATAAACTATGAAATAAAATGGTGAAGTCAAGGATCAATTATTGAGCAATTAATAAGGATCGGTTTTAAACAGGTCAACTGCTATTCGCTATTCAATAATAATAATAGCAGTAATAATGTTAGTAACATTGACATACTATTACTAATAATAAAAACGAGTAATCACTTATGAACACATAGACAATTAGGGTCAGAGTCAGAATGTTAAGTCAAGCCTGTCAACCTCTGAGACCACATCCATAATGACAGCAGAGAAGGCAAAACTTGGAGAAGTTTCAGTGGTCTTCCTGAACAATCTCAGTGCTTGGCCTGAGGCTGGCTCCTTCTCTTCAGGACAGTCTATTGTTTCCATACTCATACCTCTTATAGGGACTTATTTTAACATTACTTATAGGGCATAACTAGATTAGAAGAACTCCTACGATTGTCAATCAGATGATCTATTCCTAAGGAAAATAGGTCTCATGATTAATAGGCAAAACAAATAAATGCATGTAGTTATTCTTTGTGCCACAAAAAATGAAAATCCTCACGGTTCCTCATGAGTTAAATATATAAACAACCACAAAAACAAAACAATACTACTCTTTCATAACTCAGTTCATATTTTTCTTTACATACCTGAGAAGTATGGGTTGATTTCTGAAACGAGACAACTATGAGTTCCAGGTATTTTGCCCTTGAGATCATAGACATTTCTTGATCTTTTAAAATTATTAATTACTATCCTTGCTGTTGAAATTAAATTAATATTATTTTTTAATTATGGAGTTTTTTTTCTTTACATTCATGTTTTAGGAGATATTTTCTTCCTTTGCTTCATTTTGCAATTGAGGAATCCATAGGAAAGTAGGTTTTGATAGAAAATATTAATATTGTGATACTGAATATTATACTTTAGGACCATTGTTAATGGATAGAAAGGATGCCCGACACCAAGCAGAGCCTGCATGGCTCATTGATCATAATAAGAATAGTTAACCTTCACCTATCACTTACCATATTTTAAATAATAATTGTGTATATATATATATATATATATATATATGTATACACACACACACACACATTTAATCTTCGCAATAATCTTTAAAAGTTACATTAGTATCTCCAGTTAAGTGTGATGAAATTGAGGCACAGAGATAATAATGACTTGACTGATATTTTAAGATAGTACAATTACTAAATAGCAGAGCTGGGGTTCAAATCTAGGCATTGTGGCTCCAAGAGCTATGACCTTAAGCATGATTCCATGATTCTTCTCTTCAAGCAAATTAGTTTCATTATAATCTCAATGAAATGCAAATGTAATTGATAATTTTCAATATGTTTTTTAGATCAAGAGACTCGGAGGTCAATGGAAAGACTTTACATGCTGCATAAATTGTGGTAAAACATCTAAAATGTGTGATAAAATGTATGCTATTAGTGAGGAAGACAGCAATTTTGAAACATTTTTGCTTTCAATTTTTTTTGTTTTTTTTACAACTTCAACTGATGGTCTGAGACAACCAGTTAGAAATAACTGTAATTTGACTGGCAAATCACTGAAAAACTTTGCTTTTGCAGTAACTTTTAAGAAGGTTCCAAAAAATAAAAATAAACTACTGCCTGAAAAAGGTCACTACTTTTATAAAGAATGTTTTATTTTCAATATGTGTGATTTTCCTGATTTCGAATAAATTATCAAATAAACAGTCTTTCTCTGATCACTTGGTTTGGATAGGGTGGCAGGTTATCAGAATTTTTTTTATTCTCTACATGCTTTAAAAAATGCTAACTAGTTGCAACCTTTTCTATATGTGACAAGCAGTATATATTTTTAAATGCTAGTGACAAGTCTAAATCAGACTGAATAAAGAAAAATGCATCAGATTGAGTGAAGGAAAAGCCAGAACCATAATTTCAGGACCAGCAGAAGTATTTTGCCTCATCCCTCAAGCCTCACCCTCATTGTAGAAGACTCAAAAGCAGCAATCAATCTTTTCAATAATGAATTCCGTATAGCTTGAAATCATCATAGCAGTTTTCCTAATACTACTTTTAACAGTGTCACATAGAAAAAAAGCTATATCCTCTATGGCATAATGTAAAACAAATTTAAAGATTTAAAAGAAGGTAATAAAGGAATTAAATGCGTATCTCTATGATACACAGGTAAAAATATTTGCAGAATGTGAAGCCTCCAGACTTTTTAGACTTCCATGTTATGCCAGAATTGAGAGCCTAATTCTTTTGGAAGGCTAGTAATTCAGTTTTGAATATTCAGTTTCTCTGTCAAGAAAAAGCAAGCGGGTATGATAAGCTTAATCTGTGAAATTGAACTTTTCTATCTCACTAATAGCTTCTCTGTTAGCTTACTATCAGCTTGAATTTGCCACCATGAAAGATGGTCTCCAGAAAATCACTGACAAAATGCAAATATGTTATTAGTTGTTCCAGAGTCACCTAGTATCTCGAACATCACAAACTTTTCAGGTATGTGTCTTCAACTTCTACTTACATTGCTGGTTGTCACTTAGAATCTCAAACAACACCAATTTTTTAGACACATCTCTTCTGTTTCTACAAACATCACCAATTTTTCATCTAAAGAAAGTACTCATTATGCCTGTACTCAGCTTTCATTTCTTATATTTTTAAACTGCTGATTCTACGAATGCTCATTTTTACAGCATGATTTTACAAGGTACAAAAGATAATGTCTCCCTCCAAAGCAGAAGCAGGTTTTCTTACTGTCTGGTATAATTTAGATAGTGTTATCATCTGGAGCAAAGCTTATACAAATTTACCTGTAGGAAATTATAAAATATTTGGTTCCCTAACTCTGTGAGTTCCTCAGCTATGCTAAAAATCCACAGTATGTGCAGTGTCTACCTGAACATTTATCTTGGCATAACCTTCTTGAAACTTGGAAGATAAAGGGAACTGACCCGAACATGAAGGTCATACTTGCTTTTGGTCTGGAGCAAGCAGAAGCGCCTTTGGCTTTGCCCCCTGAGAATTTCATTTTGCTTCATAAAGCTAAAGCAATTCTCTTCTCAGAAGAAAACAAATTGGTACATATGAACAATGCCCTGCTACAATCAAACTTGAGTTTTCTTTTTATTCATTATCTCAACCATCTAAATGAGTCAAATTATATGATACAAAAATTCCTTAGACATATTAGATCTTGCATAGTCATAATCTAAAGTCCAAACCAACTGCCTTTATAGATTGATTGATTTTCCTTGAGTCACTTAAGGATGATAAAATGAGCTAAAGACGTCACTGGCATTGATTCTGGTGGTCTAATAGTACTAAACTGCAAGTTAGATATAAACTTTACTAATTTTTACTTGAATTTAATATATTTGTTGAGAAGAGAATTTACAATGGAGTAAAAACTCAATGGTTATTTTCAGTGAACTCAGTCTCTGGAAGTTCCTTGAACATCATTCAAACAATGTTTTTATTATTATTTTCTTAAAGACTGAGAAAATGTAGTGCCACAGAAGAGGAAGAAATAAATTTGACATACTTTTGAATGGTAATTATAATTTGAGTGAGATATTGGTAGCAAAGGGAAAGTCAAGTTTTCCAAGTTTGTAATTACAAACAAACACAAAGATAGGAAAATACTGAACATATTGGAAAGTGGTACAATATGAGGTTTATAAGGGGATAGTGGAAGTGAAATATATATTGTATCTGGATTTAGTAGGCTTTGTATGTCATGCTAATCAGTTTGAATGTTATATTGTGATTAGTGGAAATCTTTGAAGGACTTAATTCAGTTTAATGACAAGATCAGCTGTGTGTGAGAGATTATTTTTATAGCAGGATATCAGAACAAATTGAAGGAACATATTGTAAAGACTCTCTGATGGTGTCTACTTACATACCTAAACCTGAATTGTACCCCACATCTTAAAAAAAAAAAAACTCTCTGAGAAGAAGCCATTGGAAAAGAGTTGACAGGCTGTGTGTGCTCCTGGCATAAAAACTAGCAAGTGCCCCACATACTAAGAAACAACCTTGCAATGCTCAGGGAACTGTGATAAAGAAATTTGTTATAAATAGGGGGAACAAGGATGAACGCAGAAGGTATGATATCAAAAAAGGTCTGTGAAGTTGGTGGCAGATCACATAGGGGTCTCCAGAGCACAATAAAATAAATTTACATGATTTTCTACATGAGAGAGAAAACCATGGGAAGGGTTGATCCAGGGAGTGGCATAATCTGATTGACATTTATGAAAGAGCACTCTTGCTGTTTTATGAATGGGATATTAGAAATCACAACACTGTTCATTAACAAGACAATAATCACAGTAGTTCAGCAGAAAAAAAAAAAAGAAAGAAAAATAAGGGCCAGACAAGACAGAATAACTAGAAAGTTCATGTACCATCTGATGGAATCAGGTACTATGCAGTTACAGCCCATGGCTATCATGGGAACTGGTCGTCTAGGATGGCCACACCTTTAAATATTTCAAGAACAATTAGAAACATAAAGAGTGCATGTGAAAGCTCGTGTTGCGTGTGTGTGTTTGCGTGTGTGTTTGTTTATTTTATTATCAGTGTGCCAACTGAAACACACCTGTGGGCAATGTTGAGCCCTTGGCTTGGCTTTCATGTTATCCATCACTATACTTAGATGACAAAGCTATTTGCTATCTAATTTATGATGTGTTCCCCTTTACAAGGAAAAGTAGGACATTAAGGTACAAAACAGCCTCAGGTCTCAGCTGATACCATCTCAAAAATAAAAAATGGACTAATAACATTTAACCTAAAAAGAAAAAGAGCTTAAAGTCTTAACACCTTCTCTCCCAGGAACTTTTTGCTCCCAGTGGAAATAAATCACCTTCTCTCCCTAAAATTTCGGCATTTCATAGAGAAAGTGTTACAAATAAGAACATTCAAAGAAAAATAAGAAAGTAGATTACAAAAAAAAAAAAAACCTGGAAAATTAAAACTAAGTGTAGGTACAATGAGAACCTTCTTTGGGTGAAGCACTGGCTGTCTCTATGTTTTCTATAAAAACATCCTTGAAAAGATTGTCTGGAACAAAAACCTCGTTGATTCCTCTGGTCTCTAAAGATACATGAATCCTAAAGGCCCATGAAGAATTATCTTCAAAATATACATGATTTTTAACAGAACCTGTTCTGTTCCTTTTGTCTGCATTTCTCTTCTCTGTCCCTGTACATCTAGATATCTCCTCACTACTCAGATCTCAGGTTAAATGGAAGTTACTTGCTCATCTCAAATAGTACCTTCATTTCTATGATTCTACCATTATCTGTCACCATGTTTATTTTTTTCAAGCTACTTATCACATTATAAAATGACATTTTTTTGTTGATTTGTACTAAAACAAATATTAAAATATATACGTTGTAAATGTAGAAGTCTGGTCATTCTTGTCCCCATTGTATTTCCATTGCCTAGAGCAATACCTTATACATAGGAAGCTCTTAAAAACAAAACAAACACAACCAGCTACTCAACCAAACAAATAAAAACACTTGTTAAAGGATTGTTGACTTAACTCAAATGACACAACGTTAAGGCCTTGAAGAGATAGTAAATTGTGGTTGTAGATGAGGTAAAATGACTAAAAGAGTCAATCTAGGCATATTCAGAACATACATTACAAAACATTCGTAAAAACCTGGAATGTAGCAAATATTACTCACTGTAGCAATTATCACATATTTTCAAAAAGAAGTAATTGATTTCCATTAATGGATGCCACATTATTTTACTTCATGGATACAGGTATATTTCATGACAATTCAAGATGGACACTTTTTAAATCAAAACAAAATCCACAATTTTTTAACCACAAAATGAATTACATAAAACTAAGGACCAAGTTCATACTTAATATCCATTTTCTTTTCTTCTCTTTTCTTTTCTTTTTTTTTTTTTTTGAGTTGGAGTCTCACTCTGTCGCCCAGACTGGAGTACAGTGGCCATTCCTGGCCACCACAGCCTCGCCCTGCTGGGTTCCCTCATCCTTCCGCCTCAGCCTTCCAAGTAGCTGGAACTACAGACACGTGCTACCACGCCCGGCTAATTTTTTTATTTATTGTAGAGATGAGGTCTTGCCAAGTTGCCCAGGCGGGTCTCGAACCCGCGGGCTCAGACAATCCACTCACTTTAGCTTCCCAAAGCACGGGATTACAGGCTGAGCCACTGAGCCCAGCTGCTTTTCTTTTTAATCTCCAGAATTAATCCCGATGTCTGGCACAGAATGTGTAATTGGTAAATATTTGTTTGATCAATAGATTATTTTAAATAACTATTTAAGCCTGATATAGTGACTGCCTTTATGCTCTGTAATACTTCAAATGCAGGCTTAGTTTGGTTGGAATACTGTCTAAATGAACTGACCATTTTCTTGACACTTTAGTAAGTAAATTACAAATTGTAAATTTTATCTTAGCAAGTAAAATATAAATCACTCTTAGAATAAGCTTGAGGCCTTATCTGATAGTCTCTCTAAGGTTGACCTGAAGTCAATCTACTTGTACTCTGGGGTTGTGGACACTAGCTTTCCAGGGTCTCTCTCTCTGGGTTTCAGCACCCCATGTTCCTAGGAGTACTTCAAGTCTCTCTTCTCCAAAGAACAACTACTGTATCATAAGTGTTAATGACCGTGGCTTAAGATGTAATTTCTCTAAGAGCTTTATGATTTTATAAGACTTTAAAAGTGGCATAATTAAAATAAATACTAAAGGACTAAGACAAAGAAAAGTTATTAGATATTTAGTCTGGACATATACACAAGAAAAAAACTTAAGGATTAAGATGATCTACTATGTTTCTAAAATGTGCATCATTTAAATGGTAATGTACTTCATTCTGTAAATAAGACTTTATAAGGCTTAGGAATCAGATGTATGTGTCCACATGGCTTTATAGGGATATTCAATGTGTTGGATAAATCTTTTTCTTTTCATTCATCTGATTGATAGTTCATATGTATTGAAATCTGGTTCAAGCTAGCCCTAATGTTTAGTACTATGAGCTGTTATTAAATAGAATTTTTGTTGTGACATGATATGATGCCTTTAAATTTCTTTTTTTAAAATTTCTATTTATTTATTTTAAAGATATGGGGTGCAATTAAGGATTAGGTAGATGAGAGGTCATCATACAGGTAAAATTCAGGGCCCCCTTTGGACCCCGCTTTACCTGATTTGAGATCAGGTACCCTTATTGATGTAATGTGCTGCTGCCCCCTCTCTGGCAGCAGTCTGCTACTGTCAAGCTTTTTTTTATAGTGTTATGATAAATGCTCAGGGTTCACTTATGAATGAGAACCTGTGATACTTAGCCTTTTGTTTCTGTGATACATCACTGAGTATGGTAGACTCTAAATTCATCTAAGTTGCTGTGAAGTCCATAATTATGCCCTTCTTTACGGCTGTGTAGTATTCCATCATGTATATGTAACACATTTTTTTATTCAGTCCCCTTTTGATGGACTTCATGATTGGTCCCATAGTTTTGCTGCAATAATGCTGCAATAAACATGCATGTGCAAGTCTCTATTTTTTTAATAGAGTGATTTGAGTTCCTCTAGGTATATTCCCAGAAGGGGGATTGCTGGATCATATGGAAGGTCAATTTTTAGATCCTTTAGGAATTGCCGTACTGTTTTCCTCAGAGGTTTTACTAGTTTACACTCCCATCAACAGTGTAGAAGTGTTCCATTTTCCTTGCATCCTCTCAAGCATTGTTGATGATGGCCATCCTGACTAGAATTAGTGGTATCTCAGTGTGGTTTTAATTTTCATTATTTGATGATTAGTGAGATGCCTTTAAATTTCAAATTATGTACTATCAACCCCTTTCCTTATCCACCCTTTCTTCATGGTAAAAATAAAAGATTGCTTTCACAAAAAGGCAAATGGTAAGTATAGACAGAGAGAAAGCAACTTCATTGTTATAAACCAGTAATATGTGAATCAATCTTAAAACTTTTTATGTATCTTGAGAAAAACAGAAGAAAAATGTGTAGTGCAAATCTTCTATTCTAAAGCTCTCTGGTGAGATTTATAAAACTGCTTTTCTTTAGGCAAGTATAAAATAGCTGAAATGAACTTTTTAGTATACTACAATCTTTACATTTGTATAGCTGTTTTAAAAATAAAAGGATAGCTATTTAGATAAAAATTTGAATAATGTAACATTGAATTATCAAGCTTTGAAATAATTTCATATAACTACAGTAACTCTCTAATAAACAGTGTTTAATTTAGGTTAACTTTGGAGGTACCACTGTGAACCATGAAGACTGCATAAACATGAAGGGCTCTAGTCACTTCCATGTTTCCAACAGATTTCAACTCAAACTTTCAAATAATTTTGTATGCTTGTATATCCAAGCCACGAAAACAGAAATATAGTTCAAGCTGGATATTTTAAATTGACTTTCTTAAAATATCACTTAACAATAAAAGGATCCTATTCTAAATTATTTTGAAAAACATATACCTCAATATAACTACCATGCTGAAAGCACAGAACATTTTCATCACCAACAAAGTTCCATCATGTGCCTTTGTCATCCTTCAGACCTCAGGGGCTAGACTGGGGTCACATGAAGGTCACATTATTCACTAGGCAAACTGAAGATCAAAATATGAAAGGTAAAACAATATAACTTTCAGAAGATAACATAGGAGAATATCTTTACAATTTTTCAGCAGGCAACTGTTTCTTCTAAACAAAAACACAAAAGCAGAAATGATGACAAATTATCTTGTATTAAAACTAAGAACACCTATTCAAAATGTACCATTAAGAGTAAAAAGATGATCCAGAGTCAACAGGAAGTGAAATAGGGACTGAGCGCTTAATTCACAGACACTAACACCAAAAGTACAAGTTATAAAAAGGAGAGGTTTATTAGCCAAGAGCCGGGCCGGCGGCCACTTGCCTGTTGGACATGACAGTCCCACAGCAAGGGGCCCCCATTAGCTATAGTGGCTTGCTTAAATAGGGCAAAACCACATTGGGACTTTCCAAGTGGGCCAAACCGCAACATCCTGGAGGCCTAGGCATTTTTCAAGCAATGCTAGCGGGGTTCACAGAAGCGGAAAAAAAAAAGCTGTTAAACAGTTTAACCTAGCCAGCAGGTGCTGTTGCCAGTTTCCAGGAAGGGAACTTTTTTTAACTGTGCAAAGGCTGAGTTTATGCTTAGCCTAATTTTTGACATTGTAGATGTTTTATTAAGCCCCCTTCCACACCCTTTCTTAGGTTCTAGCTGTATTAGTTCCAGCTGATGATTTGAACTGTTGGCTTTTTCCTCAGTAATTAAATTCATTATGGCTTAATATTGTTCAACATACATTTACTATATGCAATATTTTTCAAGCACACTGATGAATGAATGAGACAGACTTTGCCTCTCCCTTTAGGGCATTTATAATGATAAAGGGGGATAAAGACAAAGGTTAGAATATTATATGATAACTGCTCTAGTAAGAGAAATTCTGGATGCTGTCAACACACATGTGAGAAGTATTAATCCTTTATTAGAAAGTCAGAGAAAGCTTTTAGCAGGAGTTCATCTATGCTACAAATTTGAAGCAAGTCACAGAGGGGAAGAGACAGGAGAGCAGCAGGTATAAAGGTAAGGAGACAATATTGCCTGATGTATCCTGCTAACATGTAGAATGACTCTAATATAGAGTCATGCTGCAGAGGCTGAGGGGAGTTGGATTAAGCAAATCTTCCCTGGCTTTGTAAAAGTATGTATGGCAGGTAGAAAGTTGAAGTCTTGATAAGGGTTGTACTTTGGTAATATAGCTGTGACTAGAGTAAGTGTTGGACTGGAGGGGCAAGCTGCTCAAAGGTAGCACTCTTCTTAAGCTTTTGTGAGCATATTTCATATACAGTGATCATTATACTGCATTTCAATTGAGAATAAATCCCAGAAATATCTTGTGTATTTGTAAGTAATCAGTACAGGTACACAAGGCACAGGGCACAGGCAGGGTATGTAGTTACATTTTATATGTTCACCGATTCTGGTGACCCATTATTCTGGGTTCTTTTCTCAGACGCATAACATGCTGCCAAGCCTCTTGGGTCATAAGCAACCAAGTGCCAGGTTTGCTAAACTGTCTTTTCATTTGGAAGTTATCAGAAAAAAATTTAAAGAATGAATAATTTTAAAATTTAAAAAAATGCAAAAGAGTGTATATTATGTGTTTGTAGTTAGAAAAAAATTAGCATCAAGAGGCTAGTCTGAGCATTACAGCTGAAGGAAATGATTGACTGGAAGCAAACCTGGGCAGCAGCAATTAACTCAGAAGGGACTCACCTTAGGTCTGTTTTAAGACAACAGAATCGGTGAACATATAAAATGTAACTACATACCCTGCCTGTGCCCTGTGCCTTGTGTACCTGTACTGATTGCTTACAAATACACAAGATATTTCTGGGATTTATTCTCAATTGAAATGCAGTATAATGATCACTGTATATGAAATATGCTCATTTTGTCTAGTCTAACACACTGAGGCACATAAAAGTATGTGAAGTTATTGGGTTTTTTTAACTTTTTCTTCCACAGAACAAATTATACTGTTAATAACTGGGCCCTAGGAAATTTTATGTATGTGTATACACACATACACACAAAATCACACTTACATAATATAATTATATGTGTTAATTTTATTATATCTAAAATAATTTTTAATTATATAAAACAAATATATATGAATAAAATCACATTACATAATGTAATTTTATATATGTTATTTACTTAGCATATGTAACTACATTATATATAATGTGATTTTGTGAATGCATATATCTATATATATAAAATGCTCATTATTTAGAAATGAAACTTTGATATTCTTCCTGTATTCTAGCTATCTGAGGAAACCTATTCAACATTGCTTAGAAGTGCAGCTACTAAGATCCAAACATAAGGATGTACAGAGTTTTTAATTAGTGACTGTAGTGAAGGATTAAATATTAAAAAGAAATTGCACCATGCCATTGGTAAGATTTGAGGATTGGGATCCAAGAACTGTTTCCTTAGAGTTCATGTTAACATCCACAAACATGAATGAATGCATTTCTCCTCCAACTCATTCCTTGGTTTTTCTGGACATGTTCATTAGGGGTACTAGTCTCATTCCTCAATTGTGTGAATTCAGGAAAATGTAGAATCTCTTGGGAGGAACTGATGTTGGAGCTTAAAAGTGACACAAATCTGTTATTACAATCTGAGGTGTTGGCCACCAGCCCCACTAGAGAGCTTACTATGAGACAGGAATGTAGCTAAAATATATACAAAAGCATTTATTTCTAATTAGCCAAAATTTTTCTTCCTTACACTTGACTAGGCACTTGGAAGCCAATTTAATTGTATTCATGCAGGTTATTTTTTTCATTCATCAAAGTTAGTGTTTCCTAAGGGCTTTTTTGTTTGTTTGTTTTTCTCTAACTGGGGTTCTAGAAGTAACCTAAGGAAAAATCTGATCCCAAAATATGGAGTTAAATAAGTCAGCTAGAGCTTTGGTATAATTATAGTTATATAAACATAGGCACCAAAAGGACATATTTTACCAAGTATATTTTTACACTTCAAAGTACCATCCTGAAACTTGAAGCTGAGATGTAGTAAGAGAAAGACTAGTAGGCAATAAAATAAAAACTTGCACTGTATGTAGGCAGGTACCTTTAACAAAAATCATGGAGCTGAATTTTCCTAAAGTAACTTCAACTACTTGAATTGTTATGAAGCTTTCCCAGGGAAAGCTTTTTCTTTTGTTCTTTGCCAGATCTCTGATGAGCTTCAGTCTCAAATCTTGGGTTATCACTAATTAGAATTCTCTTCTATTTTTTCTGTAGATGATTCAATTATTTCTTAGCTTCTACAGATAACTAAAATGACCACAGTATCTCCTACCAACAATAGTCCCAGACTGCTAATTTAAGGCGGAAATTTGATGTAAGGAAAGACATAAACAAAAGCAAAATTGTAGTGTTAGGGCTATTCCCACTTTCATATTTTTATCTTTCTTTACACAGATCTCACATTTCATTGCAAAGAGCTCACAATGGTAGTAAATAAGAAATTTAGGGGAAACCTTCATACTGCATTTTTAACACACATGATGTACGGGTTTCTGACTTTATTTTTTCATCAAGATAAGCACACTAAGTTTCATTCTTTTCTTAATTTTGTTTGACTATTAAGCAGTACAATTTTAATTAAATTGCAATAAAGTAACAACATTGACAATATTGATCGCCTGTTGAGAATTCAGACATTTGTTTTTTGCATAATTTTTTTCTGTGACTATCTTGTCTTCTATGGATAAATTTTGTGATCTTTGAGCTGTTTTTAGAAATAATGCTGTAAACCATAAATATAACATCTGAAATGATATGATTAGTGTATGCACATTTATTTCAAGGAAGATAGTTTCATCATTGTAAAAATTTTAAAAAGCAGAAAGTCTGATTCTAAAGCTTGGACATGATTTAAGTAGCATTAGCTTTATTCTGAAATAATTATAGACTTATAGAAAGGATGCAAAACTGGTACAGAGCTCCCATATGCCCTTCGCTCAGGTTATCCTAATGCTAATATTGTATATAATTATAGTGTAAGGATAAAAACCAGGAAATCAATACTAGTACAATACTGTTAAGTAAACAACAGGCTCTATATGAAGTTTACTAGTTTTTCCACTAATGTCCAGTTTCTATTCCAGGATTCAGTCCAGAATCTCAAAGTGTTTATAGTATTCATTTCTTTTTATTCTCCAATCTGACTGTTCCTGAGTCCTTGATTTTTGTGATCTTGGTATTTTTGAAAGCTACTGTAGAATGTTACTAATATTCTAATATATATAATATTACTAAACTGTCTAATATGTAATATATATAATATTACTAAACTGTCTAAGTTTTTCCCATGATCTAAGTTTTTCCCATGATTGCATAGAGGTTGTGCATAGTTGACAAGATACCATAGAAGAGTCAAAGGGTATATAAGACCAGTGTGTCTTATCACTGTGATGGTAATCTTGACCACCTGGTTAAGTTGGAGTCTACTGATGTTTCCCACCTTAAAATTAGTATTTTTCCCCCAGCATTAGCTTTAAACAAAGACACATGTATTTATTATTAATTTGCTAAATATTTTGTACTCACTATACACTTTAATGTCTCAGTTTCCTTGGCTAAAAAAACTCTTATACTGGAACCTAACCCTCATCTCAACCTGAAGAATTAATACACGTTCCTTTGGAGATTCTTGGATAAAAGTCACTTTGTAACTGGAAATAATCACTCTATCTCATTTTAAATAAGAATATAAATAGAATGGTTAAAAGTAGATTGGGAGCATGTGCTCATTTCACACCCAGAACCACAGAGGCATCTGCTATTTATATGACAGGCCAGGCCTGAATTCTGGTTCTCTCAGAACCAACTAATGTTTGCCCAATTTGGCCTAAGTTAGCTTGATTAAACAAAGAAAATATTTATCACTTGCTTCCTATGTTGGCTATTACACTAACTAGATGAATAACTATGCATTGATAAGGGCAATAAATAACTTTTAAAAAACTGTCACATTCACAATTTCTGCTATTTATATAACAGGGGAAAAAAGTCCCTTGACACGCTAATAATTCTGAATCCATATGCTGTAATTCAATCTCATTAGTTTATATCTGATGATGAAGTAGCCCCAGCAATGCAGAGAACAGCAACCATTACAAAGTGGTTTACTGGCTTGAAAGTATATTTTTCTTTTTGAATATCAGTGCTGTCTGCCCTGACACAATATGCTGTGAGAAAATTGGCCACTTGCAGGTCTAGAAGTAGTTAGGAGAAGGTATAAAGAACGAAAGAAGTGAGTGACTCACATGCTCCTCCAAGCCCCACTTCCCTCTTTGACAAGTGAGGGAAAAATCACATACCTACCTCCTCAAGTTATTTGGAGGTTTGGTAATTTGTCTAAAACCTTTGTAGAGTAACTGACCCATAGAAAGTACTCAATGAAAAAACAAAAGACAGCTTGTCATTTTTATTACTTTACCTGAGACCCAGGTAGATGCCTGAAATTCACATTTGGGCGCAAAAGACGGAAAATGGTGGTGAGACTTGCCTAAAGTAGTTTTGTTCCATTGGCAGGAAGCTTCTGGAAAATTATTTTATACAAAATAACAATTCTATATCATTTATGTGAAATAATGTAAGGATTCCATCATCTGCATATACTTATGGACTGAAGAACAGTGATACTAAGGTTTACTTCACAGGAAATTGACTTGCTCTTCAAGAATATGGGCTCATGAGTGAATAAGCCTGTGAAATGCACTAGAATGCAAGCTCCATAGTGGCAGGACTTTGTCAACTTTACTGTGATACATAGTGTCTAACATAGTGCCTGACATATTGCGTGTGTTCAACAAGTATGTTTGTATGAATGTTCTAACATAAAATAAAGCACAGAATCTTGAATATAAAGTTTATTTACCACTACAGGAGATGAGATATCCAATATTATGGCTAGCCAGATGCAATGACTCATGCCTGTAATCCCAGTACTTTGAGAAACCAAGGCCAGAGGAATGCTTGAGCCCAGGAGTTTTAGACCAGCCTAGGCAACATAGCGAGACCTTGTCTCTACACAAAATGAAAAAATTAGCCAGGCATGGTGGCGCATGCCTGTAGTTCAGCACCTGGGGGGAGGGATGCTTAAGTGGAAGGATTGCCTAGTCCCAGGGGGTCAAGGCTTCAGTGAGACATGATGAACCATGATCATGCCACTGCACTGCAGCCTGGGCAATAGAGTGAGAGCCTGACTCAATCATTCAATCATTCAATCAATAAAAGAGTAGGGATTTCATGTCCCAAACTCTACTTATTTTAAGAGAATGACTTCTGAGTTCCTTCTAGGTAACACAACTGAAAATAATATTGTGTGACTTTTGCATTATGGTGTTAACCATTTTACTTGCATTAGCTCACATAATTCTCTATAAGCCTCTGAAGTAGGTGGCAATGTCTCTATTTCATAGATAAAAAATTAGGAGATCAGAAATAACTTGACTTAAACAATACAAATTTAATATAAGTATAAGATTTGAACTAAGTTTTTCTCTAAACGCCATATGTATTATTAATACTGATGCACTGTTCACTGTTGCAGCCTTCCTTAATATATTACATTATTTTCCCCCAATAAAATTATCTCCATGAGGGCAGGCCTTGTCTTATTCATTGGTATATCATAATTCATGTCAATTACTAGAAGTTCCGTTAATAATTTGTGAGTAAAGGATAGAGTGTAGTAGAAGGTTTTATTTAGCCCTTGTATTTCTACAGCTTATTTTGATTTGTTTTTTTATGTTTGAAATTTTATTTCTGCTTCTGATTAAGCAAATATAGACTTTCTTTTAGGCTACCAGATATCGGATTTGGCTGTCCGAGCAATTGGCAAGCTGTGCATAATGATGAATATACTAGTAAGCTTTACTTCCCCACTAAGCAACCAAGTAAAAACCCTGAAAGTCACACGGTTCTTGCCACTTTAAATCTGACACCTAATATATTAGGTACTAGAGTGTTTTGTGCTTACCTTTAGCTCTTCTTTAGTTTAGGTGATTAAAAAATGCCTGTTGCTGTCTGTATGTGCAGCATGCTTCATTAACGGTGATTTATTTGGGAGGTTAGCAGAATTGACACTCTGCAGCACACCAGTGGGCAGAAAGAAAACAAACGTGAGATGATTGCTAAGAAATCCTTCTTTCCTGCTCTCGTGGTAAGAGCCTTAAGAGAGTTTGCAAAGTTTACTACCCAGTACCCAGAAAACAAGGCTATGAGTGGAGTCTCTGGGGAGTGTCATTTCTTTCAAGTTCTAGGCATCCACTCTCCTCTGACGCTCAGGAGGGTATCCAAGGGGTTTGAGGCCAGCGTGCTTCCTACATCTGTTTTCTCCCAGGGACAAATGCTTCCATTGTTTTGCCCTTCTAGTTCTCCCAACAAGTTTGCCTACTCCAAGCCATGTTCAGCTTCTAGCAGAATTCAATTATATGGATTTTATCTCATATTCCTTTCGACTATGTACCTTCACTGTCACTTTACCAAAGAGGAAAGTGAGGCTAACAGAGGTTAAATGACTTGCCCAAGGACAACAGCTAAATGGTAGAGCTGGGATTTAAACCTGGCTTGTGCGATTCTAAAGCCAATGATCTCAACTACCATAGGGAAGCAAAGAAATGTGTATTTTGCTGGCAACCTTTATTGATTTTGTCATGTCTATTTGAAATGCCATGTTGAGAAGATTCTGGGGCTGCCCTTGGGCAAAGCAGGAAAGAGTGCCATAATCAATTAGCATTGCTTTCCACAGGAGTGAGAAGGAGGCGTAGAGGAGTCATATATTTTCCTATCTTGAGCACTACTAACTTTTGTTCTTGTTTTTATTATAATGAGAGTATAATAATATGGGAAGGACATTCTGAGGAAAGGAAGAAGTATCTGAGAAGTAGTTTAAATACAAGATGAACACATCACATATTTTGTGCATACTGCAACTGCCTGCTAATCTTTTTTTTTTCTTTCTTTTTTTGTGGGAGGGTTGGAGTTCACTCTGTCTCCTACACTGGAGGGCAGTGGGATGCTCACGGCCACCACAGCCTCGACCTGCTGGGCTTAGGCGATCCTTCCGCTTCAGCCTCCCAAGTAGCTGGAACTCCAGGCGTGCACTACCATGCCTGGCTTATTTTTTTATTAATTGTAGACAACAGGGCGCACCAAGTAGTCCAGGCCAGTCTCAAACCCTTGGACTCAGGCAATCCTCTCCCTTGGCCAGCTATTCTAATAATAAACCTATATATATCTACTTGGGGGGATTTCGACAGAGTGGTTAAGTATCCATCCTTTGAAGCCAAATTTTTAGGGTTCATTTTGAGAGTAATGGAAATATGCCACTTCTTGAGGGTGATGGTGGTTATATACTGTATATATTTTGGAAATCTCATTAACCACACATAAAAAGGATGATGCATATCAATACGTAAAATATACCTCAATAAACTTAGGGAGGAAAAATTTAAAGTCCTATGTTCATTATTTATTAACTCTAAGTATCATTTACTTAACCCATAAAATTAAAATAATATTGTTTTCTACCTAAAGGGTTGTTTAAAGATTGTATGAGTTAATACATAATACAGAGACTACCACATAGTAAGTGCTCTGTAAATGATATCTATTATTTATCATCTCCCCAATTGTTTTGCACTATATTTTACCATTATATTGCCTCCAATATTGTTTAATAGTTTAACCATATATCCTTTTATGTTACTGATTTACTACCTACATTGCACTATACACTCTCACAAACACATAAGCTTTATCTGTTTGGGTAATTGTGAAAAAAAATCATAAATTAGAATACATGGGTTTTCTGTTTTCCTCTACATGATGTTAGAAGACTTGAACCTTCCAAGTCTGCTTTTCAAATGAATTGTTAAAGTGTTCACTATTCATATGTCCAAAATAAATAATACTTGTTAAAGCTGAAGGAATACAAGGTGTCTTCGAGCATATTGAAAGCATTAAATATGGTGGCATGCTTAAGATGAACGTATGATGTATTTTTAGAAACCTAATAAAGAGGAAAATTGAACTCTAAGAGAAAAACAAGTACCACACAAAGGAACTATAAGTAGTATATTTTCAGGCTCAGCTAAAAAAAAAAAAAGAATTTTGTGCTATAACTAAATTTGGACAACAGTGGAGCAAGGTATGTTTGTGTACACGTTTCTGTCATTGGGAGGAACATGTAAAAGTATCATCATTCATAAAATAAACAAGTAATACATGAGACAAAAAAAATCAAGAAATAGTAGTGGAAGCATTTCTTTTTAGATGATCAATATTGAGATACTTACCAGAAAAATAACTTGTTGACCCTGGATAGTATTTCCCTCAGAGCAGTGAGAGTAAATATTTAAGCTATATTCATCTATTACTTTAATTAAAGTAAAAATTGTATACAAATTATTAATGATAGCCATCCTTACTGAAGTTAGGTGGTATCTCACTGTAGTTTTGATTTGCATTTCTCTGAGGATTAGTGAGGCTGAGCATTTCTTTATGCATCTGTTAACTGCTTGTATATCATCTTTTGAGCCGTGCCATGTCCTTTGCCCACTTTTTAATGGGATTTTTTTTTCCTTTCATTTTGTTTGAATTCCTCATAGATTCTGGATGTTAGGCCTTTACCAGATGCATAATTTGCAAATATTTTTCTCCCATTTTGTGGGTTGTTTCTTTACTCTCTTGATGAATAAAATCATTGCCTTCACAGCAACTTGGAGACAGTTGGAGATCATCATCTAAGTGGATTATCACAGAAACAAAGAACTGAATACTGCATGTTGTCACTCATGTGGGGCCTGAACACTAGTCACATTAGCACAAGGGAGGGATCAGCAGTCGCTGGGCACTGCTAGGGGAGGGAGGAAGGGAAATGGGAGGGTGAAGAACACTCAGCAACACAAAGGGTACCTGGTCCACAACCAGGGGGAATGAGGGCCATCCAAAAGCCCAAACTTCACCTGCATTCAGCCTACTTATGTAGTAAATCCTCACTTTTACCCCACAACTCTATAATAAATAAATAACTTACACAATTTTTTTTAAACTTTAGAAAGTAGTACAGTAGTCATTACTTTGTGAGACTATGGAAAGTGAATATGTACTTGTAGATTAAAATTCCAGTTACAACATCATACATATAATTTAAAAGCAATATATTTCAACAATATTGGATGGGAAAGTGACGTAATTTGAAAAATTATTAGAAGTCCTAAATGACTCTGGGAATGACAAAGGCATGGTCACTAAGCTTCATTTAACTAATTAAATGTCCTTGGAGTGTACAACCTTCCTTTCATAGAATAATGTAATTCAAAGTTTATAGAATCTTTAGAAATAATCTGGCCCAGCCCCCTCTTATATTGGTAAAGACACTTACCCAGCAAGTACAGCAGTGATCCTGGAATCCAGTTATGCTGAATTTTAATCCAGTGATCTTTTGAAATACAACACTGTTATTATTGAGGATACTACACTTTATTGAAGAGGTTCTCCTTAGTAGCAAAGTGTAAAGGTCCAACATCAAAATAGAATAAATTCTTTAGAATAAAATATTTAAAAATGGGAGCAACTGTGCACTTTAGCTGACCCTTCATCATTCCTCAAGGTCCTCTTTCCTGTGGTCTTATGATGGAAGCAGTCTAAATCAGCCATTGGGTAGGTAAGGTCTACATAAGGGATTTCATCTTATACGTGTCTCCCTCTTGGTTAATAGATGTGGTTTCCCAAAAATATTATCCAAGACCTTTATATCTTATTTTGCACTATTGTTTTTAGTTAGGGCAAATAAGCTAATGAGAAAAACAAAGAAACATACATTTTTCTCGCCATTCCTAGCAGATTGCTTACTGCAATCTCCAGTAAAGTAGAAGACACCACATACAGTAATGAAAATGTGTCTTTTCTAGTAGAGGCAGTGTAAAGCTTGTACAAGGAGAAAATCTAGTAAAGTAATTTGATTGACTGATGTGATATGAATTTTTATTATCCAAGAAAAACCTATAGGCTAGCTAACATAATCACTGAAAGTATCGATTATCTGTAATACTCATTTGACATGTAAACTAATTTGTATATTCAGTAATCTTTTCTACTCAGCTGAGTTGTAGTGTCCTTGTGGGCAGAGACCTTGACCCAAAACTCTTTGTATTTTGCATACTATTATTTGAATAATGGGCACTCAATAAATATCTATTGACTGATTGAACATTTAGATTTGACTATATGTCATTTTTCCCTGAAATGATAGGTACATTGCTTTCTTAGGAGGTCTATTTTCTCTTTTACCATCAGTTCTGTTCACTGCTTCCTCACCATTGTGATTGACTGTATTCCTCATTAGCTAACTGTAGAGATAGAAAACAGTTCTACCACTGGGAACTGTGGATGATCCTTTTTAAAATTTCTGCCTTAAGGACGATGGCACTCTAAATAACAATTAGAAAGAAAACAAATGTTCATGTTGTTCTTAAACTTACGGAGAAATAAACTAATTCACAGTTACGCTGTCACAAGAAGACTTCTGAATTAACACCTAACGAAACGTAGCCTTCTGACAAAGTCTTAGCTCTTAAACTGATGCTATCCTTTGCATTATGATTATAGATTCTACGCTTTGGTTTACTGGCATCTGGCTTCACTTCTGCAGAAAGACAACATTTAAAAGACATTGCTTTTAGAAAATAGTTTATTAGTTTTCCAAAAATTTCAGTATTTCAAGTATGAATGCATAGACTTGAATATTGGCTCTATTGATTTATAGATGTTTGCTCTTGGATAAATTTCATAGCTTCACATATTCTAATCCAAAGCTATAATTTTATAGAGTTTGATGATGCTTGGCTCCCAGCATTGTTATAAAAGTTAAATGAGAAGTGAATGTAAAATCACATAGTAGATCCACAAAATGTGCTAGTTATATTTATTTTTTCATCTATATAGCAACTATTAATTGGCTGCCTACTCTGGCTATTTATTATCCTATGTGGCCTCTTAAATATCAATCAAGAAAACAAAGATCCCTGCCTTCATAAAGTTAAAAATAGATTTGGGGGGGCAGGGCACAGAATTTGAATCTGAGTCTAAACAATGATAATACAAAACATGTCAGTTGACGTTTACAGCACACTTGTATGGAAGATAGAGCTTATGGCATGATCTCCAACCTACAGACAAGCAAACATGTTTACAAAGATTATGGCTTCCCCAGAGTCAGATAATTTGTGGTGAAATGTGCTTGAATACAAATTCAGTGTGTTCCTACTCTGTCTTGCTGCCATGAGGTCTTGAAAATGTGTTTTGTATTGGAAGTATACTTAGTAATTAAAGATGTAGTTAACTAGCCAGGCTCGGTGGCTCAGCCTGTAATCCCGCTCCTTTGGGAGGCTGAGGTGAGTGGATTGCCTGAGCCCACGGGTTCGAGACCCGCCTGGGCAAGCGAGACCTCATCTCTATAATAAATCAAAAAATTAGCCGGGCGAGGTAGCGCGCGCCAGTAATTCCAGCTACTTGGAAGGCTGAGGTGGAAGGATCGCCGGAGCCCAGCAGGTCGAGGCTGCGGTGGGGAGCGGCCACTGCACTCCAGTCTGGGCGACAGAGTGAGACTCCAACTCAAAAAAAAAAAAAAGATGATGTGGTTAACTTGCTGACCAGAAGAGATAGATACTCTGTGCTTCAGGGGATTGTGTTTAAAGCAGATCTTCATATAAGGAAATCAAAGTTTTTCAGGTCTTTCCTCTGTCTAAAGTCATTCCAATCCCACTCTTAGGCTGCAGGGTCAAGCCCAGAATCCTTAATATACATTCAAGTCTGATTGGAGACCAGGCTCCTGTATTACCTTCCTTCCCCTTTTCCCTTTAGTTCCTAATTGCCGAACAAAGGGCCAGTGCCTGAGCTCAGCACCTTCCATACATTCTCACTAATCCTTACAATATGCTTGGCAGATATGTATACTGCTGTTATTTTATAGGTATACCATACACCTGAAGAAGGGGAGGTCCAAGATTAGAACACAAGTACAATTCAGCAAACTGTGCTTTTCATTACTTTGCTGTAACTTGATCACTCCTAGTTCTCACAGCTTCTTGCCTTTTGATTTTCTTGTCACTTGCCTTATTTATCCTTTAAGACTCAGTCCAAACAGGTGACTCTTTGGAGAGCTTTCTTGAGGCTCCTGCCCCACCCTACCTCCAAGGTCAGATAGATGATACCCTTTTGATTCCTTAACATCTTGTACTTAGTAAATACATTATACATATTGCACTGAATTATAAATACTGGTTTATTCTCCTCTCTTGCCAAGCAAACTGGGAGCTCCTTGAGAACAAGGCCCACACCTCTCTAACCTCTGCACACTCAACACTTAGCACTGGCCCTGCCATACAATAAACACACTTTTTGTTGAGCTAAATTGGTACTATTTGGACGCCAGCAATATTTTAATTTAGCAGAGTGCCAAAACAGATAAACATACGACCAGGACCTGCATGTCGATTCTTAGAAACCAGGACTCTCAAGGGAAAACTGAATCATGCTTTAGTTTACTGAGGTCTTCAGTAAAACTTATTAGTATCAGAATCACTTGAAGTGTTGACGGAAGTTTTGTTTTGTGCAGGAGTGTGAAAAAATATATTATAGAAATCTGTTATTCATCTACTTCCAACTAAGTCAGAGAAAGCAACCAAATCCTGTTTCATTGTGTGACTTCCTTCCCAGGATTTATGAGTCTCATTCTTGGACAAGATCTCAGAGTCAGTGCTGAGTACACTACCTTTGCTACAGTCACCTTTGGATAAACCAGAGAAAACGCAAAGCTGCAGGGGAGATCTATTGCTACCATAACTCTTGCTTCATCCTGTAGCTTGCCTTCTGGCTCTGGCAGAAAAAAGCAAATTATGAAACTTTGTATCCTGCACCACCGTCCCACATGAGATTCATGAATCTTCTACTCCCTTCAGAAAACCTGGTGCTTTGGTTACTACTGCCCACTAGACAAATTACTGTCAATGACCCCATTATTTCTGATTAGTGAGGGTGAACCTTCCCTACCTGAATACAAATAAATGCCGATAGGGTTCTTGAATTTCTTTATCCTTAAAAATCTACAGCTCTTAATAGAACATGCACTGTAAATAGTATCATATCATGAATTAAATCTTTATCATGTAATTGGATACATTTCCTAAGCTAATTTTAATTGCTTCGAGAAACTGCTTAACATCGTAGATCAATCCCAAGGTCTGAGATGACATTTCCCTCGCAAAATTAATTATTAATACCCTGATCATTTGCTTAAGACATTAATAGTTTTCATTGATCAGCACATCCTGTTTATCTAAAATGGCCTAATCACCATGCATGTCAGAAGAGTATCTGAACATATCCAATTAGAGGTGCTGCCAGCTTTCAGCCACATCAGCAGATCAGAAGTTGAGTTCCTTTTGTCTTCACAACATATTAAGTCTTGCTTTATCTGAAACTAAGCTATTTAAGGGCACAAAAGAAAGGCAAGTTCTCTAATGATGGTTCTTCACTTTCTATTAGCTTCCTGGTAAACATAAAGGCTTTGCAGTGACCGTGTGGTTTAAATTAAGGCTAAGAGCCCTTGATTAACTAGCTTGTGTTGGTCCGTGTTCTCATGTAAGCTGTGTTTGCTCGTGGTGTTTTTCTTATAAGTGGGAGTGAGATGAAAAGTCCCAGGTTATTATCAGCTTAAAAATATTGGAAGCCCCCATAACATATATATGTATCAAAACATCATGCTGTATACCATAAATACATACCATTTTTATTCGTCAATTTAAAATTATATAAATTTGAAATATTTCTAAATGAAAGTTAAATATTTTGAGACTACAATAACAGTTGTTAATGTATGGTGCTATGGAGTTTTCAAAGAAGTTTGATTTACTTAACCAGGAGGTTTCCTTTGAAACAAACTTCAGAAAGAGGCAGGGGTGGGTGGGAGGGTGATGGCCAACCCAGGACTGCACAGCTTGTTATCACTAGAGTTGTAAATAGAATGCATTTCTCAGTTCTCTATATTTCTTACTTATTTGATTTACTGATGAATAGGCAGCATCCTGCCCATCTTTCAAACCCCAGGGGGAGCTCATCTCCTTTATGAAGACTCTCAGGCAAAAACTTCCTCCTTTCTTGATAATGGCATATTATATTGCCCCTATATGAAGTTGTAACTGTCCCCACTGGAATATGAGAGCCTAAAGGAAAAAGATGGTATTTAGCTCATTTTGGTGGTCCAATTCCTCACCTTGCGTCTAACAAGCAGAATATGCTCCACATATTCATCCATACATGGCTGGCTGGCAGGATGGATGGCAGAAGGGATGGGTAGATAAGTGGAAGCACAGTGAGAGTTTTGTTTTACAAAGGTCATGTTGCAATCCTTTGGCACCAGAGGGCAACTTAGCTTTGAGTCATGCAGTGTTTTAAAGATATTTCTACCTCATTTCCAATATTTACAAGTTAGAAGATGTTCAAAAATACAATAATCCACATCTTATCCATCTGTTTGAGCGGAGGAACACTTGTTTGTTCCCTTTAGCCAGGACATGCCTCTGTTCTCCAGAATGCCAGTTTCTGCCCACTAACTTCATTTGGTTACTTGCTTTGTAGTTTGGGTACACAGAACAAGTGCCTCTTCCTACTATAGAAGTCTCCTGACTTGAGATCCTGGCTGCCAGACATGTTACTGGTTTCTGTTGTTTTGCTTGTTTTTTTTTTTTCCAGAGACAGGGTGTTGCTCTGTCGCCCAGGCTGTAGCTCACTGGCACAATCATAACTTACTGCAGATTCAAACTGCAAGGCTCAAGCAGCCTCCTGAATAGCTGTGATTACAGGCACCAGCCACTACATGCTCCAGATGTATTACTGTTCTCAGTCACACTCTAGATTTATTCAAATGAACCTTGTAGGCAGCTACTCTTACTTGGTAGGATTTCTTTCAGTAGGCAGTGAAGCTACATATTTCTATTGCATGTTAGGAATAAACATGTTATTTTCAGGGAGAAGGCCTAGGAAAAAATAAAAATTAAAAAGTGAAACATGGAGCATAGGTAAAAATGTTTGAATTGTTGGGGTAGTTGCAATTTTTCCCATATATAACTCCATTTGAGAAATTGAGAATTTCTACTTAAGGTCCACAAGCACTAACCCTGTCTTGGTGTAATTCCTTTTTATTTATTTATTTTTCATTGTATTACTTATTGGAAAATAAGAACAGGGTAAGGAAATGGGAGGGACTTTGAAAAGCAGTTCATTATCCTGCCTTTAGGTTGGCTCATGCCTAATCAGAAGCTGTTCTTGTCTTCACTCAGTGGCTACAGGGACACATTGGCCCCAATTTCTGCCCAAGTATTATTTGGAAGAAAAAGAAAGGAGGCTTATTTACTTTGTAATTATAATTTAACATGCTACTCTTTTCTCCTTGTACTTTTCCACAAGTGACTTTTATTTATATTTAAGGAAAGATAAACATGCAGAGACCACAAGAATTATTCTCAAATTTTGTAATGTCTCTTCTTTCCCACAGATCAAAGGTTATACAAAACTTAAAAAAAGTGACGATTCTATTCACTTGTTATTGGACTTGAAACTCCTTTGACCTCAGAAACTGAAGATGAGGTTGCCATGGGAACTGCTGGTACTGCAGTCATTCATGTTGTGCCTTGCAGGTAGAGTATCATTTTAAAACTTTTTTATTTAAAAATGCCACTGTATTTCACACTAATTCAAAAGTGGGCCTTCACTTTCGATGGCAATGATAAAATCGTAAGAGTGCGTGCTACTATGACTAGCGTTTGCTGACACTGTTGAATACACTTTCCTGATGGTCTTTTAGTGGTTCTTTTCATGGTGTTGTATCCAGAGATAGACACTGATGTTTCACCTGTCTGTCTGGTCCTTTCAGAGTCATTCAAGCCATTATTTAGTTTGAAAGTTGTTATTTTTGCTCATCCCAGTGCTGAATTGCACACAGATATTGGGCAATAAAACCAATAATATCATCTAGAGTATTTCCTACTTTCATGTCAGGGGATGGAAATTTATCAGAGTAGCTCTTTCAATGTCTATGTTGATATCACATCATCTTTTGATATTGACTTTCTTTTTCATTTCAGTGCACCTATAGTTTAATAGCAGCTAGGAAGCAAAAGACAGGAGGTTTTTACCATATATTCATTGTCAACTACTACAAAAGGGATTTGGAAAGTTCAAATGTGCTATTTATTGCTTTCTCAGTTTTCTGGAAGATGTGAGTCTAGCAGTTGACATACATAATTTAAGTGTTGATGCGTCGTAAGTGCACCATGCACTGAGAATTGGCTTCCAGGTAGGGATGGAGTGCACTTTCCAGGTCTTTTTGAAATGCATCTAGTTGGCCTGTTTTGTTATTCAGAGTGTCAAGTCTAAGAGGGATACCTGGCTGTATTTGCATTTTTACAACATGAAACAGAAATGACTTTTGGATCACGACTACTACTTTATGCCTTCACTCAAATAGTATTATTAAGCACCTTGTAAGGAGCCAGCCCTATACCAGGATCTGGGAATATAATCCTGAGCAAGACACACACACTACTGTTTTCTTTTTTTTTGAGTTGGATTCTGACTCTGTCGCCCAGACTGGAATGCGGTGGCCGCTCCAGGCCACCGCAGCCGCGACCTGATGGGCTCCGGCGATCCTTCCGCCTCAGCCTTCCAAGTAGCTGGAACTACAGGCGCGCGCTACCACACCCGGCTAATTTTTGATTTATTGTAGAGATGAGGTCTCGCCAAGTTGCCCAGGCGGGTCTCGAACCCTCGGGCTCAGGCAATCCACTCACCTCAGCCTCCCAAGGCGCAGGATTACAGGCTGAGCCACCGAGCCCGGCTTACTATTTTCTTAGAGCTCTATTAGCTGAGTTCTTTAGCAACTGACAACTTGTTAGAGCAGATTATTTGCAATTGTTACAAAATCAAAGGCAGCGATGGTAGTACTAACACATATGAATCATTTATTCCATGCCAGACACTATGCTAAGCACTTGGTGTACTTTATCTCATTTCATTTTCCCATGACCCTTAGGAGATAGGCATTTGCTATTTATTTTTACTCCAATAACTATTAATATTCTTAGAAGCATCAAGAGGTTAAGAAATTCACCCAAGTTCACAAAGCCAGTACGTGGTAGAGCTAAGGTTCAAACTCAGATTACAGTCTTAACCATCACAATGTATACAGTCGCTTAGCTGCCTTGTTGACTTTGTCAGTTCATGGCTGCAAATGTAGTTTTGAAATTTTGGTTTTCATCCTTCCTATGTTTTTCTAAATGTAAGCCCTCATTTATTTATAAATCTTTTAATAATCTACCTTCATATTCCAAACTTCTTGCCTTAGTTGAGTTTACAACATCCTCCCTATTTTGTGACTATGAACATTTTGGCATCTCTTTTAGTGATATTATTTCCTTCCCTCATCTGGACAGAACCTTAATTTACCCCAGCAATATGTCTCAGGTTCTTATGCTTTTCTCTGGCACCTTGAGCTGCCTATAGGATTTAACTAAGACTCTCTAGCTTTGACTTCTCATAATGACTCCAGGATAGACATACTCCTTTAACCATAAGACAGTGAGTTGATTTCTCGTATTTGGCTACAGAAATGTGTTTATTTAACCCAATGTGCTAAATAGATATCAAGAAACTAAAGGGTTGAAAATTAAGGAAGACATTAATCTCTTGAATTGTGTTTTGAAAAACTCAGAATTCTTACCTTTGGTGTGTACCTGTATCTTCTTTAGCCATTTAGCTTTTCATAGGAAATCAGTATATTGATTGTTTTTGTGAGCCTTTTTTAGTAACTGTTTTACATGGCATTAATATTCCCTTACCAGCCTCCTTCAGTGTAGGTAAAGTCAAGCTTTAATTAATGTTTTTCTTTTCTTGCTATTTGTCTTTATTGCATTAATTTACATAGCACTCGACACTCTGAATTTTTATTTTTAAGCTGTTTCAACTACTTGTTCTTTCCTTTTTTATATCATGCAAAACTTTCTGTGCTTCCTTAGTCTTAAATTTCTTGGTGAGTTGTTGGCAAGAAAAATATTTATACCTATTGTGTTTACCATAATTAGTGAATTTCACATATGCCTTTTCCTGATATTTTTCTTTAAATAAGACAGGAATTCCAAATATATAGGCAGGCTCATCCAGCAAAGGATGCAGCTGACAATTATTTGAGAGTAGTGATTAGTACCTTATAGTACAGTGAGAATGTTTCTTTTCTTTTATCTTTTATCTTTTTTTAACCAAATACTAGACTCAGTCTCTTGGAATAATTTTCAAAAAACATAAATAAATAAAACTGATGCCAGTAGTCTAAAAATTTAGTCACTACAAAAATCAACTTCATTATTCCCCTTTTTAACCAATTTAATCCTCAGATCACAAAACCCTACTACCTGAAGAACAAGGAAGCTAGCAAATAAGTGAATCATTCTTAAGGAAGTAGTAAAAGTATAATAGAGAATTCTAGTGACTGTGGAAAGTGGGGAAAACATGTCCCACTAAGACATCAACTGTGCCCAGCTCTAATCCTGTGTTCTAGGTCTCTCCGTTTTTTAAGATTTTCATGCATAATTTCCTAATTCTTTAATATTGCCATTATGTTAATGAATAAAATTTAAATTATTTATACAAATAAAAACAAAGGTTTGTATAAAGCAAACCAAAATCGTATGTCGGCTAGATGCATTTCATAGTTCACCACTTTGCAAACTTTATTTTAAATGTTTAGAACCTATTGTGTATATCAAAATAACTAGAAGAGAATAATTAGAACGTTTCTAGCATAAACACAAAAAATTAAGATGATGGATATGTCAATTACACTGATTTGGTCTTCACCAATGTATTACATTTTCACATGTACCCCTAAAATATGTGCATCTATTATATGCCAATAAAAAAAGTTTTAAAAAATGATACCAGCTGGGCTTGGTGGCTCAACCTGTAATCCCAGCACTTTGGGAGACTGAGGCAAGTGGATTGCCTGAGCCTGCTAATTCGAGACCAGTCCAGGCAACTTGGCGAGACCTCATCTCTACAATAAATAAAAAATTAGCCCAGCATAGTAACGCACGCCTGAAGTTCTGGCTACTTGGAAGGCTGATGCAGAAGGATCACCGGAGCCCAGCAGGTCGACGCTGGGGTGGGGGTGATTGTGCCACTGCATCATTCCAGTCTGGGCAGTGGAGTGAGACTCCAACTCAAATTAAAAAAAGAAAAAGAAAAAAGAAAAAAAAAAATGATGCCAAGTACACTTAGACCTCGGGGCTTTTATTCTAACTCTTTCTTCTGTCAAGAATGCTCTTGTCTTAAGTGTCCCAGGACTCACCGTCTAACCTTCTTTAGATCTGTGCTCAAATGTCTTCTAATTGGTGAGGCTTTTCCTGACCACGATAAATAAATTAAAATTGCAATATTCCTTTTCATCAACATCTTCTATGCTTCTTATTGCTTATCAATATCTGAATAATGATATATTTTGTTTGCTTGCTTTTATATGAAATATCTTCCCAACTAGAATTTAAGCTTTATTTAGACAGATATTTCTGTTTTTTCAGTTTTCTACTGTATTCCCAGCATCTCTAAAATGTCTAGCACATAGTGCCATTCAGTAAATATGTATTGAATGAATGAATGCTGCATCCTGGTCTCTCATGAGAGAGAAACCAGAGCTCTAATTTCAAAGATGTTCCATAATCACCCTTATGCTAACTCTATGAACTAGCCATCTATAAGAATAATCCATACAAGTTCTTTTAAAAGAAACTAGATATAAATATTTAAAGTCTTCAAATTGGTTTCTGTGCCTTGAACTCTATCTATATCAGATACTCTTGGTACAACACTCCTTCACCTATTTCTGACTTTAACTACAGCTAGCATATATATTGTTCCCCTTCTATATTTTTCTGCCTCAAGTCTTTCTCTGAGTCACAAGCAAGGAGAAATATGAGAAGCTAATCTCATCCTTCGGGGCAGTCCTCAGCTAATGGGGTACGAGAATCAGTAAATAAATCAGTCTCTTAACCTTTGGGAAGAAAATTCTTAGACACATTCAGCATAGTTTCTTAAGGGTTCCCAGCAGAACTAAGTCCCAATTGCTCACGGTAGTTCCTTCTACTTTTTTTCCTTTACTTTTGTCTCCTGGGATCATCTTCCAAATTAACTAACTGCTCTGAAGTCTTTCTCTCAGCCTTTTTGGGAAAATCCAAACCAAGAACATGTGCCCATCAGTTAATAGTGGAGAGGCAGCCTAGTATTGATCAGTAGTTAGGAAGAAACAAGACAAGAAAATAGCCTTAATAGAGATTATTAAAGAGTTGACTGTGTATGTATGAGTATCCATTTATATATATATATATAATGTATATATACATGTGCTTGCATAAATACATGTACACAGAACACTATATAGTTATGTTTGTAAACATTATCTGAGTTCTGCAACTAGATAGTTTTACTCTTTTTACTATTTGCTTGTTTTATTATTAACCAGATGTTAAACAAGTCATTTTGCCTTTCTGGGGTTTAGTTTACCACCTCTATATAATGAGGGAGTGAACAGATGGTCTCTAAAGTCCCTTTCGACTCCAAAAATGTACAATTCTATCTGTACACATGGCTTGAAAGGCAGATATATATGCTGATAGGGTTAGAGCTAAGCCTGGAACTTTATTCAACTAATATGAAATTTCGCATAGGTCATATGCTTTACCATGTGTTATTGATTCTATTTGCATTGGCAACATGTGAAAGAAAGAATAAAATGGCTGGTCCATATGTTCATGTGCAGCAAGAAGCATGAAGACATTTAGAAACTCTCTGTGAATGAGTGCAAAAATGTATGCTTGATGGAATATCAGTTGATCTTGGTTTTAGGGAGGCTAAATTTATTCCCATCTTTACAGTGCAGTTTACCAACTTTGGCAATTATCTCTTTTTGAGAAAGTGCATCCTCTCCAAATGCAAGAATTTTGTTGATTTGCTCTCAAAATCTATGCCATTGTTACAGCTGCATCTGGGGGGTAAGCAATGGAGAAAAGGTCCTGTATAATTCATGGGAGACATATTCTGAGATTAGTAAGTGTTTACAAAAAGTGGAGCCCTAGGTCGAATAGTCAATCACAGGATGTAGCTTGAATCTATGATAGAGAAAAATTTAAAAAGCAAATTAAAGGTCAATACCTGCCATAAGAGCACATGTGAAGAGTGCCCAGTGGTCTTCAGAAGGCATTTTATGCTCAGGAATCTCATATACTAAGACCGAAGTCGACTGTCTATGGTTTGTGCTTACCCTAGGCTCTGAGAGCACAAATAACAAAAGGAGTTCCTACTATTTGTTAATGATATAACCTGATAAACACAATTTTTCCACTTAATCAAAATATTTTAGCAACAATCAGGTCCCTCTCCCAAGCATCCTCTCTTTTTCATAATTCCCATAATTCTCCATCCCCCTTAAGGATGGAGAGCACACAGAAGGTAGTTTCAAGGCTTGAAATCACAATGCACGCAGGTATAATATTTCTATTCTCAAGACTTATATTTTTCCCCAAAATAAACAGAAAAACAAGCAACATATAAGTAATTCACAGTTCTAGATAAGATAAATATTAAACTGTCTTTGTTCTTGCAAAGAAACAAGTATTCAATTAAGATCAAAAGAGAGTTTAGTAAATACTAGTTTTAATTTAGTTACCGCAAAGCATAGTTCTATAGTGACCTCTTATTTTATTGTTTCTCTTTCTAAGAAGCAGGCTTGCCAATGCATTATAATCATGCTGATTGAAGCCAAAGCCAGGATTTCCTATTTCCTCTGTGCTTTCTCACAACCAGAGCCATAAAATGAAGCCTATGTGGTAGGAAGATTTAGCCAAGAAGAGAGCTAATAACTAAATTAAAAAGCAAGGACTCCATTGATGAAAATTAAGAAAAAGAAATAGACGTATACCCAGAAAATAATGAATAGCAAATGGAAAACTTCTTTTCAACATCAATTTAAGTATTTGAATCCATTTCATGGTAGGAAAATATTAATCAGTAATAAAGATATTAAGGTAAATATGGAAACCAGCAATGATTTTATATCCCCATAGGCATGGACGTATAGTAGCAGGCATACAAACCAACAGTTACTCAAAATATTCAATTTAAGATGTCTCCTGAAGCAAAATCACTAATAGCTCCATTAGATATGTTCAGTAACATTGGTTGTCTTCACTATAAATAAAACTCACTTACTGATAGTGTCTAGGACATATTGTGTCTAGAAAAAAAGGATAAAACTCTGCTGAATGAAACAAATTGGGAACAGTGGAGAAAAACAGAAAAGGAAAAGTCCAAATATTATGTGCACTTAATACCAACCTGTGTGATAATTCTCGGTTGAAATGTGGGATCACTGATGCTGCCTCAAAGATTGAGGATGGCAGGAGCAGGGATAGCCTGTGGTATGTGGTACCATGCCAAAAACACCAGCTGGAGACACAGCAGAGCTGGCAATTGAGAACACGGACTCCAAAATTACATAGACTGGTCTACTGCTTATGAACTGTGTGATCAAAGTACGTCATCCCTTTAGGTCATGGGTTATTTTTTTTAATCTGTTAAATGATCAAAATAAGTATATTTATTTCATGTATACATTCTTTGTACTTGGTTCAGTGTCTGACACTCAGCAAACACCAACTGATGTGAGCTATTACTCACTGAGTCATATGTTGAGGAACTACCAAGATATCTAAGAATATAGCTTAGTTCTAAGTTAAATAAGCCCTGTTGTGGCAACTGTGGTGATAGTGGTGATGATGATGATGATGATGATGATGATGGTCATGATGATAATGATACCAATATCAGTTACTTAGAACACTAGTTTCTGGCCTTTCTTAAGTGACTGAATAGCAGAGTTTAATGCACATCTGTTGCCCTTTCTCCACCTATCTGAAATGTGACCTAACCCTTACAATGGGGATATAATAATAAATACCTATGAGCAATAAATACCTAAATTGGCTAAGCATGGGTTTGTAAAGAGTACTCAGGAAGATGTCTGTCTTAGTACATGGACTAAGCATCAGTGCTGTTCATATTGTCATTAGCAGCAGCAGCAAACTGGTGGGCATCATCTCTTTCCATGTGGGTGACAGCCAGAACATTTAGGGTCAGCTTCCCAGCAGCAAGGGGCCTAGTACAGGTGCCAATTGGAGATATCCATCTGGAGACCTGGCACTGGGAAAGAGTGATGAGGCTCTTGGAAATTTAGCAAGTTACAAGAGGATAAGGATTCCACACAGAGAAAGATCAGGTGGTTGAAAACTATGAAAAACATTTTTAAATGCATTTTATAACAATAGCTAACATAAAGAAAAGAGCACATAGATACCCCTAATGTTACTGTGATGGATATGCTGGAGCACAGACACCCTTTCATACCCTATTCTTCCAATCTTCTCCACTCTTAAATTCCTCTCACTGATTTTAAAGATATTTCTCCTGAATGAACAACTTCATTAGATAAGGATATGGCTACATCAAATTCTAATAGGGCCCTTAATTTGTTTAACACCTGTCAGTCTGTAAAATATTTGCTGAACAGTCTGTTTAAGAAGGCTGTAGGAAAGCCGGGCTCGGTGGCTCAGTCTGTAATCCCGCGCTTTGGGAGGCTGAGGTGAGTGGATTGCCTGAGCCCGTGGGTTCGAGAACCGCCTGGGCAACTTGGAGAGACCTCATCTCTAAAATAAATCAAAAATTAGCCAGGCGTGGTAGCCCGCGCTTGTAGTTCCAGCTACGTGGAAGTCTGAGGCAGAAGGATCACCGGAGCCCAGCAGGTCGGGGCTGCGGTGGCCGGGAGCGGCCACTGTACTCCAGTCTGGGCGACAGAGTGAGACTCCAACCTCCAACTCAAAAAAAAAAGAAGACTGTAGGAATCAGAGACTACTTCAATAATAACAGTATTGGGCACTTATGTGTCAGATATAGCACCACATTCTTGTGTGCACTTTTCCATTTAAACTAACAACCCTCTGGGAGAGGTACTATTCTTATTTCCTATATGAGGGGTTACATGAACCGCTCAAGAAACCAGAGTTTGTACTTGGGTCTGCCCAGCTCCAAAGCCTGAACTTCAAACTGTCATGCTATGATAATGTCTTTCAAAATGAAGCTGTTTTCATAATGCTGACCATCTCATAAAATACTATGAACCAGTGGTTCTCAAAATGTAATCCACAGAGCAGCAACATCAGTATCACCTGGTAACTTATTAGAAATGAAGATTCTTGGACCCCAGCCTAGACCTACAGAATTAGAATCTCTGCAGGTAGGGTTGTCTGTGTTTTAACAAGGTCTCCTGATAATTCTAATTCTGTTGCTCACAAAAGGTCAAAAACCACATTAAAAGTTCTTGAAAGACAAGGAAGGCAGAAATTGCCATTGTCCCGATTTTACATATGCCAATCTGAGAGCCAGATAACATGCTTAAGGGTATGTGGCTGACATCAATGACAAGGCTGGAATCCAGGTTTTCTGACCCATAATTTACAGGTTTACTTTTCCGCCTGGTATATATGCTACCTCTATATGCAAATCAGTCTGACTTTCGGAGCATCTTATTGAAAACCCAATGATATAAAGAAAGGACTTTTTTATATTGAAGAAGTGTCCTGGGTACTGGAATAATTTAATTTTTCTGAGTTTTGTTTTGCTGCCTGTGAACTGCCAACAGGTGTGACCTGTGCCCTGTTTCCATTTTATGATGTAATGAATGCAGAGAAGATGATATTCCTTAATTTGAAGGGAAATAAACTATGTTGCAGAATCTTTGGATAGTAGAAAAGAAAATTGTCCCCTGAGCCTACAAATAGAGTATAATTACTCATCATTTTGGTAAACAGTAACATGTTATTATGTGTGAGTTCTGTGCTTGGAAGAAAAAAAGAAAAAAGTTTTCACATTTTGCAAAACCCCTAGTGGACTGCCAAGTTCCTTTGTGTCTTCTTACAGTAATCAAGAATAGTTTCCCTTAAGGAAGATAACATTATTTTGTTTTAGAAACAATTGATTCCAAGGGAGAGGGCTCACTTCTTCAGATCTGCATTATGACTTATTTTCAAGGTTTTCATTTCTAAAGCAAGGTTGGGACAGTAGCCACAAAAGAAAATCTAAAGATTTTTAAAATGTGCTGAAACTAGCCACATGTGTGTGCGGAAAACTTGAAATGTGGCTAGTACAGAATGCATTACCAAAATATAAATTAGTTTTCTAGTGCTGCTATAACAAATTAGCACAAACTGGGTGGCCTAAAACAACAGAATTTTTTTCTATCACAGTTCTTAAGGCTAGAAGTCTGAAATCAAGGTGTCAGCAAGACCATGGCCCCTCTGAAACTCTGTATAGATTACTGCTTGCCTTCTTTATGGCTGCATAGTGTATATGTACACATTCCATCGTGTATATGTACCACATTTTTTTTAATCCAGTCCTCTTTTGATGGACAGCATGGTTGCTTCCAGGTTCTTGCTATTGTGAACAATACTGTGTTTTCTCATTTTAATGGGGTTGGCAAGTTAGAACATATTCTTGGAGCTGTTGACAGTCATTTTTGCCACCTCAAAAGGAGATCTTGATTTTTTTTTTCTGAACTATTCTATGTAAAATAAATTAGAGCCAAGAGATAGAAAAATCCAGATCACTCATAACTTCATTTAAGTACCTGGGTCCAGTTGTATTTTAAGTGAATGCTATATTTGGCCTTTTTAGCTCTGTAACTAGATAAATTAACCTAGCTTATGTTGGGTTTTTTGTTGTTGTTGTTGTTGTTTTGTATTTTGTTGGGTTTTTTTTTAGTTGGAGTCTCACCCTGTCACCCAGACTGGAGTGCAGTGGCCGTTCCTGCCACCGCAGCCTCAACCTGCTGGGCTCTGGCGATCCTTCCGCCTCAGCCTTCCAAGTAGCTGGAACTACAGGTGCGCGCCACTATGCCCGGCTAATTTTTTTTTATTTTGTTGTAGAGATGAGGTCTCGCCAAGTTGCCCGGGCGGCTCTCGAACCCGCAGGCTCAGGCAGTCCACTCACCTCAGCCTCTCAAAGCGCGGGATTACAGGCTGAGCCACCGAGCCCGGCTACGTTGGGGTTTTAATTTACAACTGAGAGCAGTGATATTTTAACTTGACCCTGATGGGCTGATAAACATTAGATTTGTGTTTGTGTGACAAAGAGTTAGTGGTGGCAACAGACATAGACGGTGGAGATTAAAAAGTGTATAGAATTATCTGAGAAATGGAAAAACATACTTTTTGCTTGCAATTAGAGTGAGTGAAGAGACCAAAGTGAAAGAATGAGTTTAGAAATTTAGGACAGGGTTAGCTTTTGTAAAGTCTTTGATCCCACACCAAACTGTTTGAACTTAAAGAGGCTATGGAAGGAATCAAAGACTTTACAGATGGGCCAGGCACAAGCAGAGTTGTACGTTAGAAAACGGAAGTCGGTATTTGTATAGAGGATAGATTTATAAGGATAAAATCTCCCCCCTTTGGTAGAGAAGGCTGCATGATAGACATGTTATTAATGTTCTTGTAAAGTGCCTCTTCTTTTTCAGAAGGAGCAATATCCTTCTATTTCCTTCTTGACATAAATTTGTGTTCTGTAGGTTGTTTCATCCTGCTGATGTTTTCAATTGCTTAAATGTCATTCTTGCTTCCTGGGAAATTCTGAGGGTGTCATTTCACATTCTTGCACATACATTTGCTCCCAGAGATTACTTATAACATCTAATCTTTTCTCTTTGAAATCTCCTTCATCTCAAAATTTCTCAAGCCCATCACGTTAGCTTAGATTAGCATGAAAAAACCAATTGTCCTATCATAGCATGGCTACATTTGGAAGTCAGTTTTTAGTAATAATTCCTTACATTCCTGTAAATTTTTAAAAACTTTTTCATGCTTCTTGACAGCAATTATTTTCTTTGATTATCCAAATATCCTGTGAAATAGCCAGGAAGGTTTTTATCCCACTTTAACTGATTGCTTCTTTTAAAGAGCTGAGTCAGTGCATTTCTTTTCTTTTCTTTTTTGGGTTGGAGTCTCACTCTGTCGCCCAGGCTGGAGTGCAGTGGCATGCTCATGGCCATTGCAGTCTCGACCTGCTGGGCTTTAGCAATCCTTCCACCTCAGTTTTCCAGGTAGCTGGAACTACGGGCACATGCTACTATGCCTGGCTTATTTATTTATTTATTTTTATTGTAGAGATGAGGTCTTACCAAGTTGCCAGGCTGGTCTCGAATCCCCGGGCTTAGGCAATCCTCTTACCTCGGCCTTCCAAAGTGCTGGGATTGCAGGCTGAGCCACCGTGCTCAGCCAGTGCATTTCATTTAAAACAGTGATACTCAAACTTTAGCAGCCATCATTAAGGTGCTTATTAAAAATACAGATTCTTCCAAAGCAGGCCTAAACAAAAAGAACAGAGCTGGATGTATCATGTTACCTGACTTCAGATTATATTACAAGGTTATTGTAACCAAAACAGCTTGGTACTGATATAAAAATAGACCCATAGATCAATGGAACAGAACAGAGAAGTCATAAATAAAGCTACATATTTACAGCCAACTGATTTTTAGCAAGGTCAACAAGAACATAGACACTCTTTTCAAAAAAGTCGCCGAGAAAATATAATTGCCTTAGGCAGAAGAAGGAAACTGAATCCTTATCTGTCACCAAATACAACAGTCAAATTAAAATAAACTGAAGATTTAAATCTATAATCAAAAACTATAAAAACACTACAAGAAAACCTATGGAAAACTCTTCTGGACATTTGTGTATGCAAACACTTCATGACTATGACCTCAAAAATGCAAGGAATAAAAATAAAAATAGATGATTGGAATTTAATTAAACTGAAAAACTTCTTCACAGCAAAATAAACAATCGACAAAACAAACAGACAACCTATATAATGAGAGAAAATATTTGCAAACTTTATATTAAACAGGAGACTAATATTCAGAACATACAAGGAACTCAAACAGCTTAACACCAAGAAATCCCCCAAATAACCCCATTAAAAAGTGGGCAAATAACATGAATAGACATTTTTCAAAATATGACATACAAATGGCCAACAGGTATATTAAAAATCCTCAAAGCACTCATCGTCAGAGAAATGCAAGTTAAAACCACATGAAATATTATCTTATCCCAGTCAGAATGCCTATTAAAAACAAAAACAACAACAACAACAAAACAGATGTCAGCAAGGATGCAAAGAAAAATAACTTTTATACACTATTGGTGGTAATATAAATTAGTACAACCTTTACAGAAAAAAGTATAGATATTTCTCACAGAACTAAAAACAGAACTGTCATTTGACCCAGAAATTCCACTATGGGGTATCTACTCAAAGAAAAATAAATTATTATATCATCAAGATACCTGCACTCATATGTTTATCACAGCACTATTTCTTTTTGGAGTCTCACTCCGTCGCCCAGACTGGAGTGCGGTGGCCGCTCCCGGCCACCGCAGCCTCGACCTGCTGGGCTCCGGCGATCCTTCTACCTCAGCCTTCCGAGTAGCTGGAACTACAGGTGTGTGCTACCATGCCCGGCTAATTTTTTTGATTTATTGTAGAGATGAGGTTTCGCCTGCCCAGGCGGGTCTCGAACCCGCGGTCTCAGACAATCCACTCACCTCAGCCTCCCAAGGCACGGGATTACAGGCTGAGCCACCGAGCCCGGCACAGCACTATTTCTAATAGCAAAATATATGAAGTCAATCTAAGTGTCCATCAATGCACAACTGGATAAAGAAAATGTGGTATATATCCACAATGGAATGCTATTTAGTCA